>OZ005662.1:204893050-205138050 GCA_963930645.1 Salticus scenicus | reverse complement strand
ATTTAAAAATATTCTTTGGATATTCTTAATTATCAGCAATTAACTCATTTCACTTATTAACTCTTTTTCTGTGACAACGTAACAACTGTGTTAACTTCTGTGACACTTCTTTCCCAACAACAACTATCTTAGCACAAGGAAGCGAAAATCACATTCCGTAAGATTACTCAAATAAGTTGATGGAAATATTCAAAGCATTATAAAGATTTGCTATTTCTTCTTACAGGTCTTTTAAAATTATCGCTCAAAGTATTATTTATTTGCATTCACCAAAATAATCTTAAATGATTGCTTTTAAAAATATTTTATTTTATTTTATTTTGTTTTATTTATTTATTTTATTTATTTTATTTGTTTATTTATTTTATTTGTTTATTTGTTTATTGTTATTGTTTTTTTTTTTTGTTTTTTTTTTGGGGGGGGGGGTATTCTTTGTTATCAGCAGTAAACTCATTTCACTTATTAACTCTTGATTTCCATGAAACTACTTTCTCAGCAATAACTATCTTAGCACAGGGAAGCGAAAATCATATTTCATAAGAGTACTCAAAGCTCATGGAAATATTCAAAGCATTATAAAATTTTGCCATTTCTTCTTATAGGTCTGTTAAAATTATCGCTCAGGGTATTATTTACTTGCATTCACCACAATAATCTTAAATGGCTGCTTTTAAAAATATTCCTTTTTTGGGATATTCTTTGTTATTAGCAGTTAATTCATTTCACTTATTAACTCTTGATTTCTGTAAAACCACTTTCTCAGCAATAATTATCTTAGGACAGGGAAGCGAAAATCACATTTCAGAAGAGTACTCAAAGCTCATGGAAATATTCAAAGCATTAAAAAATTTTGCCATTTTTTCTTATAGATCTGTTAAAATTAGCGTTCAAAGTATTATTTATTTGCATTCACCACAATAATCTTAAATGACTGCTTTTAAAAATATTCTTTTTTTTTTTTTTTTTTTTTTTTTTTTTTGTGATATTTTTTGTTATTAGCAGTTAACTCATTTCACTTATTAACTCTTGATTTCTGTAAAACCACTTTCTCAGCAATAATTATCTTAGCACAGGGAAGCGAAAGTCACATTTCAGAAGAGTACTCAAAGCTCATGGAAATATTCAAAGCATTAAAAAATTTTGCCATTTTTTCTTATAGATCTGTTAAAATTAGCGCTCAAAGTATTATTTATTTGCATTCACCACAATAATCTTAAATGACTGCTTTTAAAAATATTCTTTTTTTTGTGTGTGTGATATTTTTTGTTATTAGCAGTTAACTCATTTCACTCATTAACTCTTGATTTCTGTAAAACTACTTTCTCAGCAATAATTATCTTAGCACAGGGAAGCGAAATTCACATTTCAGAAGAGTACTCAAAGCTCATGGAAATATTCAAAGCATTATAAAATTTTGCCATTTTTTCTTATAGATCTGTTAAAATTAGCGCTCAAAGTATTATTTATTTGCATTCACCACAATAATCTTAAATGACTGCTTTTAAAAATATTCTTTTTTTTTGTGTGTGTGATATTTTTTGTTATTAGCAGTTAACTCATTTCACTCATTAACTCTTGATTTCTGTAAAACTACTTTCTCAGCAATAATTATCTTAGCACAGGGAAGCGAAATTCACATTTCAGAAGAGTACTCAAAGCTCATGGAAATATTCAAAGCATTATAAAATTTTGCCATTTCTTCTTATAGGTCTGTTAAAATTATCGCTCAAAGTATTATTTACTTGCATTCACCACAATAATCTTAAATGACTGCTTTTAAAAATATTCTTTTTTTTGTGTGTGTGATATTCTTTGTTATTAGCAGTTAACACATTTCACTTATTAAGTCCTGATTTCTGTGAAACTATTTTCCCAGCAATAATTATCTTAGCACAGGGAAGCGAAAATGACATTTCGTAAGAGTACCCAAGCTGATTGAAATATTCAAAGCACTATAAAAATTTGCTATTTCTTCTTATACTGTTAAAATTATCATTCAAAGTATTATTTATTTGTATTCACCCCAATAATCTTAAATGACTGCTTTTAAAAATACTTCTTTTTAGAATATTGTGATGTTCTAAAAAAATATACTATATATATATAAAAAAAAAAAAAAAAAAAAAAAAAAAAAAAGTAACGAACCCATTTTTATGACCTCTAAATTGCAACCTGAATTCACATGCAGTATGTTCTTTAAATTTTTATATCCTCCCTCTTCCCACATATGTATCTTTTGCTAACTGCAACTCTATCGAAACCTTTCATCGTGTATAATTCGTTCTTTAACGTAATTCAGATCTGCTATAGCGTGTTATGACTTTTCCTAATTCGGTTTCTTTTTATCTTGCAAATAAATGCAGTTTGTTGCCATGAGCGCATTCCTTGTCTTATAACATGGTACATTAATTTTGATTAAAAAGTTTAAAAGTTCCGTGTTCTCATGGCGAAGGTTGGCTTTTAGTGAGGACCATTTGAATTATACTTATGTGGTAACCTTTTCAAAAATTGCATGTGTTTATACGTAACACAATTACAACCATTTTTTCTCTACTATTTTGAGTTTGGCTTCGACTAGAGCTTTGGCGAAATTAATGAAGAAATCAGAGCGTCACTTCATCATCATGACTTGACCGGAGAGGTCGACGTTTCGGGATCCCACTCCAATGTTATTAAAATTCCTTCAATTATAATTATTCAATAATAATATCTTTATAAAATGGTCATCTATAAAAGAGTAATATATCAAATAAAATTTTTAATAAAATTTTTCGTGATTATCCACAAAAATGCCTGGATTAACGATCACTGTGTTATTGACGGCATACTTCGCGAGAATTCTAAAGCTGTTTTTTAATTAAACTTCGATAACCAACGGCCACTACAAATCATCATTACAAGGATATTCCTCTTATCAGCAGTTAACTCATTTTTCTTTTGAACTATTAGTTTCTGTAAAACTACTTTCACAGCAATCATTATCTTAGAACAGAGAAGCGAAAACCACATTTCATAAGAGTACTCAAAGCTGATAGAAATATTTAAAGTACTAAGGGGTTCTCCCCCTTGATCTCCGCTCACCAACCCCCAAGAGAGGCTTCGCTTCCCCCCCCCCCCCCGACTCGCTTCACTTATTAACCCTTGCGGTTCTCTGCCCACCTATTCGCTGCTTTGCCTTTCATTGAATAGGAATATTAATAGTGCACAGCACAAGAGAGAAGAAGAAAAAGGTTACACAAATCTCCATATTTAATTTCAAATTGAAATACATAATATTTAATACCCCATTTTTTTTAATGAAATATTATGCTAACAATCAATATATATATTCAAAAGAGAAAAAAAAACCCGTAATATCTAGACCATTTTGCGTTATTGCTTCCCCTGGGCGAATTTTAAATTTTTGTCATCATTTGGCGATGCAATTTTTAGCATAATTGCTTGTTTAAAATAATAATAATAATAATTATTATTATTATTTGAAAACCCCTCCTACAGTTTCAATTTTTAATTTTATCCTGCCTACTTCTTAAAATGACGAAGTATAAAATGTACTTGATTCTCTATAAGAGTTTTATGTGATTTATTTATTTATTTATTTATTTATTTATTGTCATAATTAAGATATTGAAATGTTTCACAGAAATGGTCTAATTCTATAATGTTAAAAAATTATCAGTGCGAACTTAGAAGATGCTGTCATTTATAAATGACTTTTAATTTAACTCTAAAATATTTTTTTATGCCAAAATATATCCGAAGTATTTTAAAATACGTCTGTAAAAAAAAAAAAAAAAGACTTTAAAGACAAAATGAAATGCAGTCAGTTATAGTCAGCAGCAAAATTATAGAAGCAGACATCCACATTTTTCATGTATTGTAACTATTGCTTCATGTGAAACTATTTTCCCAGCTATATAATCTGAACACAGGAAAGCGAAAATCGTAAGAGTGCTCGTAGCTGATGGAAATATTTAAAGAGTATCAATATTTGCTCTCTCTTCTTATATGTCTGCTAAAATCATGGCTTAAAATTTTATTCACTTCTATTCACCGCATATATATATATATATATATATATATATATTAATTTGGTCGCTAATTTTTATCATCAACTTATTTCCTTATAAACAGCAGAAGACTATAATATCATGATAGGACAAATATTTAATTAACAAAACGTTTTTAGGTACACATCTTTTAAACTTCCCCCCCCCCCCACACACACACACATACACCATTGGTGACAATTTATATTTCCTGCTAATTGTAACGGCATAAGACTGAAAGAACAACGATTTGAAGAAACTAATTTCATGTTAGCAAATATAGAGTACCCTTATTAATCCGAAATTTTTAATTAATAATTTCGTTAATTAGATTGATAGAAATTTCTAACCAAATGAAATATCTTCCCCTATTCAGCACACATTGATACCTCTCATTACCCAGAAGACACTGCTGTTCGCAAGGAGATATGGTCGCAGACAAAAAAATTTGACACCAGCGACTGTAACTTTTTTTTTTTTTTTTTTTTTTTTTTAAATATACAGAGATTTTAAAGGTTTGCTATTTTTCTTTATAGGTCTGTTAAAATTATCACTTAAAAAATTATTCATTTCTAATCTCCGTAATAATCTTAAATAACTTCTTTTAAAAGTACTTCTTTTTAGAGGATATTCTTTGTTATCAGCATTCAGCTAATTTCATTTATTAACTACTGATTTCTGTGAAAGTACTTTCCCAGCAATAGTAATCTGAACACAGGGAAGCGAAAATCACATTTCGTAAGAGTACTCGTAGCTAATGGAAATATTTAAAGAATATCAATAATTGCTGTCTCTTCTTATAGGTCTGTTAATATTATCGCTTAAAATCTTATTCACTTCTATTCACCGTAATAATCTTAAATGACTTCTTTTAAAAGTACTTCTTTTTAGAGGATGTTCTTTGTTATCAGCATTCAGCTAATTTCATTTATTAACTACTGATTTCTGTGAAAGTACTTTCCCAGCAATAGTAATCTGAACACAGGGAAGCGAAAATCACATTTCGTAAGAGTACTCGTAGCTGATGGAAATATTTAAAGAATATCAATAATTGCTGTCTCTTCTTATAGGTCTGTTAATATTATCGCTTAAAATCTTATTCACTTCTATTCACCGTAATAATCTTAAATGACTTCTTTTAAAAGTACTTCTTTTTAGAGGATGTTCTTTGTTATCAGCATTCAGCTAATTTCATTTATTAACTACTGATTTCTGTGAAAGTACTTTCCCAGCAATAGTAATCTGAACACAGGGAAGCGAAAATCACATTTCGTAAGAGTACTCGTAGCTGATGGAAATATTTAAAGAATATCAATAATTGCTGTCTCTTCTTATAGGTCTGTTAATATTATCGCTTAAAATCTTATTCACTTCTATTCACCGTAATAATCTTAAATGACTTCTTTTAAAAGTACTTCTTTTTAGAGGATGTTCTTTGTTATCAGCATTCAGCTAATTTCATTTATTAACTACTGATTTCTGTGAAAGTACTTTCCCAGCAATAGTAATCTGAACACAGGGAAGCGAAAATCACATTTCGTAAGAGTACTCGTAGCTGATGGAAATATTTAAAGAATATCAATAATTGCTGTCTCTTCTTATAGGTCTGTTAATATTATCGCTTAAAATCTTATTCACTTCTATTCACCGTAATAATCTTAGATGACTTCTTTTAAAAGTACTTCTTTTTAGAGGATGTTATTTGTTATCAGCATTCAGCTAATTTCATTTATTAACTACTGATTTCTGTGAAAGTACTTTCCCAGCAATAGTAATCTGAACACAGGGAAGCGAAAATCACATTTCGTAAGAGTACTCGTAGCTGATGGAAATATTTAAAGAATATCAATAATTGCTGTCTCTTCTTATAGGTCTGTTAATATTATCGCTTAAAATCTTATTCACTTCTATTCACCGTAATAATCTTAAATGACTTCTTTTAAAAGTACTTCTTTTTAGAGGATGTTCTTTGTTATCAGCATTCAGCTAATTTCATTTATTAACTACTGATTTCTGTGAAAGTACTTTCCCAGCAATAGTAATCTGAATACAGGGAAGCGAAAATCACATTTCGTAAGAGTACTCGTAGCTGATGGAAATATTTAAAGAATATCAATAATTGCTGTCTCTTCTTATAGGTCTGTTAATATTATCGCTTAAAATCTTATTCACTTCTATTCACCGTAATAATCTTAAATGACTTCTTTTAAAAGTACTTCTTTTTAGAGGATGTTCTTTGTTATCAGCATTCAGCTAATTTCATTTATTAACTACTGATTTCTGTGAAAGTACTTTCCCAGCAATAGTAATCTGAACACAAGGAAGCGAAAATCACATTTCGTAAGAGTACTCGTAGCTGATGGAAATATTTAAAGAATATCAATAATTGCTGTCTCTTCTTATAGGTCTGTTAATATTATCGCTTAAAATCTTATTCACTTCTATTCACCGTAATAATCTTAGATGACTTCTTTTAAAAGTATTTCTTTTTAGAGGATGTTCTTTGTTATCAGCATTCAGCTAATTTCATTTATTAACTACTGATGTCTGTGAAAGTACTTTCCCAGCAATAGTAATCTGAACACAGGGAAGCGAAAATCACATTTCGTAAGAGTACACGTAGCTGATGGAAATATTTAAAGAATATCAATAATTGCTGTCTCTTCTTATAGGTCTTGTAAAATTATCGCTTAAAATCTTATTCACTTCTATTCACCGTACTAATCTTAAATGACCTTTTAAAAGTACTTCTATTTAGAGAATATTCTTTGTGATCAGCAGTCAGCTAATTTCACTTATTAACTATTGATTTCTGTGAAACTACTTTTCCAGCAATAGTAATCTGAACACAGGGAAGCGAAAATCACATTTCGTAAGAGTACTTGTAGCTGATGGAAATATTTAAAGTGTGGCTGCTACTACGAACATATCGAAACGTTTTGTTCATCGAATGCAGAAGTAGAACTATGTTTTCAGAAATTACAAAGTCAAAGATAGAGTAAAAACAGTTCTACTGGCTAATTGGTCATTAAAATTGTTTTATATGTTTACTATCTCAATTTTTTTTAAAGTACCAAATGACTGAAACCTTAAATTTATTTTGAAATGTTACGTCAGAATGATGTCACTTTCGATATAGAAAGATTTCGATATGTTCGTAGTAGCACCCAGTATCAATATTTGCAATCTCTTCTGATAGGTCTGTTAAAATTATCGTTTAAAATATTATTTACTGCTATTCACAGTAATGATCTTAATTGACTTTTTTTTTAAATACTTCTTTTTAGAGGGTATTTTTTGTTATCAGCAATTTGCTAATTTCACTTTTTAACTGTTGATTTCTGTGAAACTACTTTCCCAGCAATGATAAATTTGCTGCAGAGAAGAGAAAATCACGTTTTATAACAGTACTCGGGGGATGATGGAAATATTAAAAGCCTTATAAATATTTTCTTTATCTTCTTATAGCTCTGTAAAAATTATCGCTCAAAATATTATTCACTTGTATTCCCCACAATAATCTGTTTTTTTTTTTTTTTTTTTTTTTTTTTTTTAAAGTACCTCTCTCGAATGAACACTCAAAGAAACATAATTAAAACTGGTCACAAAAAAAAAAAAAAAAAAAAAAAAACGATTCTAATAGAAGATTTCTTAGTTTGAAGAAAAACAAAAACGCTGTTTGATTTACATTCCGATAACTGAAAATGTTCAAAAAATATAAACCGAAAATAACTTTCTGTATGTAGAAAATGCAAAAGAAACAGAATATTATACATATATATATATATATATATATATAGGGTAGGTGCTCTAGTGATTGGCATGCTCCATGCTCCATTAACTGACATCTATCCCGAAATAATTAATAAATAAGAAAAATAATAAAATCATATATTTTTACATATAAGAATTTTAACATTTTATGTCAAACACTGGAGCATAGGGTGCTAATAACGGGTAAAATGAATAACTAGCAGTGTCAAACACTGGAACACAGGGTGCCAATTACAGAAAAAAATGAAAAACTGGCAGTGCCAATTACTGGAACATTGGGTGGGTGTCAAATAAAAATTCATAAAAAAAAATATTGTTATCAAATTTATATATTTTAACATATATGTGGTTCTGAATGTCTTTCATGCCATATGTATTAACTTAAGATTTCTAAAAATATTTTCAGATGACTAGAACATTCAAAACATCAGAGATTGCTCTAAAAGTTTCAATCACTGGTGCACTTACCCTAAAACTACTTATTATTAAGCGCAACATGCAATATTTATGTATATAATATAATAAAAGTTCTATTGCATGCCTCTGTACTTTATCGAATTTATATCAATCCTCCGCGAAATTGAATTCTGGGTACACCACCGCACACACACACACACAGACAAACAGACCAATCGTTAAAGTTTAATAGTTCGTTTTTAGGGGATCTGGAAACATGTAACTCTAACAACAACTAAGTGTCAAAAAAATGATTTAAAAAGAATACTTTCTCTTACATATGAACGGCTTTATTTTAAATGGGGACTTCTACCATTTTCATCGAATTTCGCTTTTTCGCCTTTTTCAGTAAAAGAGACATAGATCTATTATTTAATGAAGAAACGAGACTTTTTGGCTTATAAGTATGTCTACAGGAACACTTTGAAATTTGCGTTTTATTTTAAAAGGGGACTTCTGCAGCACTCTTTCATGCCCTGTGATAGGGATTTTTCTATTATTAGAAGGATTGTTAAAAAAACTGAAGGAATTTATACAATGGATGAATATGTTGATAAAAAAGGCTTCGAATACATTGCAGAAATTTACAATTGTCCAACCTACACATCGTGATGTTTTGGAATTTAACAGCTGGTATTCAGAATTTTACAAAAAGACATGCCTCAGTGAAGAATCCTACGGTAAAACTGTTCCAAAATCAGAAAAGGTTTCTTTTAGAATACCAGCATATCATACTATCTGAAATGTGAAAATTCTAACCCTGCGTTACTTGCCAACAAAAACTTTATTGTGAGTTTAACTCAGCGCAAATTTAGACTAAGAAACACGCAAAAGAACTTGTCTTTGCCTGGTAAAGGGAATGTTTCTCGAAGAACCCTTACTGAAAAATAAAGTAGACGATATCAA
Organism: Salticus scenicus; assembly: GCA_963930645.1. Taxonomy (NCBI): domain Eukaryota; kingdom Metazoa; phylum Arthropoda; class Arachnida; order Araneae; family Salticidae; genus Salticus; species Salticus scenicus. The sequence goes on along the minus strand of OZ005662.1, from coordinate 205,128,865 downwards.
AAAAAACTCTTAAATTCATTCCTCAGGAGCATCTGGCTTTTTGGAATACAATACAATTATTACAGAATATCCTACGACTGAATGTGAAATTGATTTGTAAATTACACATTCTGGTGAATTTACCTTTGTATTTAATTACTTTCTTATGCATTAGCAATTTATCTGGAATATTTGATATAAAATAATTCATTACACTTTATTTTTTCATTTTTTCCTTAAAAATTGAATGACATTTCTGCATTTTATTTTAAAAAGGGACTTCTGCTGCATAAATAATTTTTTTTTTTTTTTTTTAAGTATTGACCATAAATTTGATTTTTATACATTAAAATATGTATATCAATGAGTACTATTAGCTGAAAAAATTTGTACATTAAGATAAATACCACAAGTTAGGAAGTTTTTTGACTCTCCTGTAAAATTACAAAAACGGCAGAAGTCCCCTTTTAAAATAAAGCGGTTCATATATGGAAAAAAAAATAAAGTTTAAAAATAATAATAATAAAATCTATATGAAATTTCATATAAATTTGAGACAACGTCTGCACTAAAGAGACGGAAAAAGAAAAAAACTTGCTAGCCATATTTATAAAACCGGTCCAAACCCTTTCTTAAAGCAGTTAAGCTGCCAACAACCCTTCTAGAACTTGTAGCTATCCTTGAAAGAGGGACCTCGAAATATTTTCTGATTTGATCAGTATTCCATTTACGGATGATGATCCGATTTTGGCGGGAAAAACCTGAAGTCAAGAAACTACAGAAAATCGTTACATCATCTTTTTTATGTCTTTTAATTCGCTATCTTCTTGTTCCTTCCCACGTGCTTTAAACTAGTTTCTTTGTCATGGCATGATTACAACCGTCTTTTTTGATTCACTTACAGTCGGTAACAAAAGTGGCCGAACACTAGCAAAAATTAAGCCTATATAAAAAGTTACATATTACTTTGACCTAAGGGCCCTCTTCACTCACCGCCGTCAGAAGCCGAAACTAATGTTATTCTATGGGAAATTTTTCTTTACAAATAACTTATTAACTAATACATATTTTTAAATTCTGTTTTCCCATTCTGAAAATTCCCAGCTGTTAAATGGACGGACCTTTTTTAAAAAAATATTTTTTTAATTTTTATATTTTATTTTGAAGCTGCAAAATACGAATTTTTAATAAGTGAATTTTTTTGATTTTGAAATTTCAAAATAAAATATTAAAAATTACAAAAATACATTTTTAAAAAAGGTCCGTCCATCTGACAGTTGGGAATTTTCTGAATGTGAAAACAGAATTTAAAAATATGTATTAGGTAATAAGTTATCTGTAAAGAAAATTTCCCCATAGAATAACATTGGCTCGGGTTTCCGGCGACGGTAAGTGAAGAGGGCCGTTAATACAGTTTTGCTAAATAAATCCTTGTCGAATCCTATTTTTAGACTATGAACAGGGTTCGACAAGGATTTAGTTAACAAAACAGTATTAAGTGTACTTTTTTGTATAGGAATTTTTGTTAATGTTCGGACACTTTTGTTACCGACTGTACTTACTATATTTTTGGTAATTTTTTGTCTATTCAGAAAAAAAAAAAATCTTTTGAATTCTTATAAAGGAAAAAAATGGTGGGAAAGAAAGAGAAAGAAAGAGAAAATGTGAGAACACTTGTTAATGATAGAGACCCTAAATAAAATAATAGGCCGGCGCATCACCGCCATTTTTTTGCCTTCGAAGAGAACAGCATTCCCGCTTTGTGTCCTTATCGCTTCCCTAATGATTTTAAGAAATCTTGATCTGAAGCTAATCCGGTCAAGATAAGAGCAATAAGCAACAATAATATTCCTAAAAACACATTTTTGTCACAGTATATTCTCAGGATGTCATTTTATTCTGAGGATATCCTATGGATGTAGTGGGGTACGATGTTTTGTTAGGGTGGTTTCCGTTTCATTTACAAAATGTCGCCAAAACTCAAATACACAGTAATAGAAGGTCTGTGAACACTTTATATTCACTTCTTGAATGATTATAGCAGTTTATATCGAAACAAACTTCCATATCATACTCGTAGTTTACTTAGCTAAAATTATGAAATATAATAAAACAAGTTACTCTAAAGTAACGTAAGACGATAAAAAAAAGAATGTTTGTCGTTTGTTTATCAGAGAAACGCGCTAAGTACATGTGGCAACCCTAAGGCAACAAAATACCTGATGCGCCAGCTCGTATATATAGGAGCCTTAGTTAATGAGGAATAGAAGAAAGGAATAAAATCAATGTATAGAAAAAAAATTATTTATTAACAGAAAATTTTATTTTGTAAAAATAAAATTATTTATTTTGCAAAAATAAAAAATTTATCATCCGTGGAGGATCAAAATTTGGATGGCATGTCTCCGGACCATCCTTAGGCATCCCTGACCGTCGCCAGTTACACTTTGCGCAGTATTAGGGCGACGTTAAACCCAACTAACTAACCAACCAACCAAACTATTATTTTATGTAGCCCTGGGAAAAATTGATGAATACTTTTCATATCATTTTCTATAGGTAATATAGAATATGATATGAACGGTGAACACGCTTTTGTGCATGTTAAAATGTATGTTAATTTCATTTTATTTAGTGCAGATTTAAAAAGTTAAAATTTTCTAACCAGAATATTCCCACAATAGATCATAAAGTATTTGAATTCTTTTGTAGGTATCTGTACACGGACCATTTGTTCGATCTCAGTTAAAAGTCAATAAATAATAATTTTAATAAATAATTTGTACTGCGTAAATTCCAACATAGAAGGAAAACATAGAAGAAAGTTTTGTGGTGTCCACAAGATGCTAGTTTTCCTTTTAATCAAAAGTTTCGAAGAAAGTCCTTTTTTAACTTAACTGAAATAAATAAATAAATAAATAAAGGAGTTGTCCCATGGATTGTCACAACATAAAATATATGAAACGATACTTTTTACTTTCCGAACACTATAGTAAGAAAAATATTGCAATCATGTCAAAAATCCGAATTTGAGATTTTGGTGTTTCTACAAGTTTTGAGGTCCCCTGAATTCATATTTACTGTTTTTACGATGATGTATGTGCGTAGTATGTACGTGTGTACACTGTAAAAAAAATTCTGTAGTACTACTAGAAAAATTCTAGGAAACTGGTATTCCATAAACCTTTCTAGTAGCCAATACAGATTGTTCAAAAGTGATCTTACTCCGTTAGAGTTAGTAAACATTACACGCACTTCGTTAGTAAATATACTAAGAAACTCTTAGTTAACGGTACAAGTGCTTTTTTTGTATGTTTACTAAGATTGTGTTAGTAGCATTACTGAAAGTAATACTGCAATTTTACCAGGAAATGTTTTGCGTAGGATACATGGTTATTATTAGTGTAAATTCAAATAATATCCATGTAACCTTATTTAATTTGTTTTGTTTAGAATACAGATTTTTTATCAGTAATTGTGCTAAGGAAATGTAATTAATAATGCAAATGAATTTCGGTTATATTCACGAAAATTTTACAGTTACGTTTACAGAAATACTACAAGTAATATAAATGAATTTACCCTTAAATACCCCATGTTACCTTACTAAAATTTTTAAATTAACAATATTTAATATTATGAGTAATATTGCTAAAAAATTTAAATAAATAATAGAATAATAATAGAAAACCTTTTATGTTTAATTTTAGTTAAAAATGATGGCTGATCGAAAATGTTTATTTAAATATATACGTCTACAAAATCTAAATTGTTTGAAATATTAAAAACATATATCAATATCATTACCTTAATTTTTATATATAGTTTGTTAAACTTAAAATCGATACCTTTAAAATATAATTGTGAAAATAAAACATTTTTTGCAATAATATATGCATAACTTTATTTGGTAAATATGAGCATATATTTCACAATGTTAATTTTAAAATTTAATGAAATAATAATAGAAAAATATTAAGAAGCCTCTTTAGTTTTAGTTAAAAATAATTGGTGATAAAAAATATTTATTTAAATATGTACTCTTAGAACATTTAAATTGTTTGAAATATTAAAAACGTTAACAATATTTTCACCATAATTTTAAGTATAACATATTATATATATCATAAACAAAATATCTTCTTTATTAAGTCAAAATAAATAATTAAATATAGGGAATCATATTTTAACGAATTTTAACTAAAAAATAGATACCTTTAAAATATGATTGTGAGAAGAAAATATTTGTTGCAATATAATATGCCAAACTTTATTTGGTAAATACCAGAATATATTTCATATTGCTCAATATATTAAATTAAAAAAATAATAATAATAGAAAAATTTTTATGTTTAGTTCTTATTAAAAGTGACGGCAGATTATATGTGTTTATTATACTTTTAGAAGATATAAATTGCTCGAAATATCAAAAATATATACCAAAGTCAGAGGTGAAACTATCTAACATGTAAAAACCCTGAAAACTGTTACTTGCATGCAGATAGGGGAGATTTATTAATGATATATGCTATCGCTACCTATAATAAGTGATAGTATTAGGAGACTTTTTAATACATTATAAAACAAATTAAACATTCAAGATAAGAAATTTCTATAAAAAACAAAATAATTTAACATGAGATTCAGACAGCAAAATTTTTAAAAACCCTGAATTCAGGGGTAGCCTCTGAAAAGTTTTTGCCTTAACTTTTATACATAATATATTAAAGATATTTTCTTTTTGAATAAGTCAAAATAAATAAATAAATACGTATATATATTAATATTGTACATTTGATTAATAAATTTTATTTTAAAGAATCGAAACTTTTAAAATATGATGTGAAAAGAAAATATTTTTTGCAGTACTATGCCAAATTTTATTCGGTAAAAAAATCAGCATATTTTTCAAAATAATCAGTACATTACATTTAAAATTATTTAAAAAACCTTGATAAAACTGAAGTTTACTTTAACAATAATAATAACAAAAGCTTCAGTGGGATATTATGCATTTAGTATTCTCCAATAATTCAATATATTTATTCATGTCTATTATTGTCATAAAAAATCTTCTTCATAATTACAAGAAGAAATTTAGTTTTTTTTCCCAATAACGTAGTATATACATTAAGAAAAAGCTTTATTGTTTTAAGTTTTATGCAGCTATTCAATGTTTGTCTAATTGATTAATGTCATAAAATTGATTAGAAAAAAGTAATATTTATACGTTTTTTCAAAACTTTTATCAATAAATATTAAATCTATTTTTATAAACAAATCTTTTCTAAAATTATGTTTTTTCTTTTTATTGTCTTTTTTTTTTTTTTTTTTTTTTCTTTTAATATGAGCTTATAAAAGTGGAATAAAACCGACTGTCTATATATATAATGAATCACTAATAATGAATTAGTAAAGATGAAATATAATAGAGCAAAATAAAATACACTTGAGAATTTTAATAATAAATAACAATAAAGATAATTTAATATTTTTAAAAATATATGTCGGCGAAACTTATATGGTATTTCTAAATTGCATAAATTAATCATACCATTTTCACTTAATTCTCTAACATTATTTTACAAAAAATAAAAACAATAAATCAAATAAATACCTCAGAATAATAATAATTAAAACTACATACCTTTTGATTGCTTTATCCGACTTGTTTCTTGTTTGCTGAATGTTAATTAATATCACATAAGTGAATTATAATAATAATAAAAGCTTTGCCAGGAAAGTATTTGCGTAGCTAGCAATTTTAAATAAGTAATAACTAGCTAACACAAACCTCCACCTAGCAGTTGCTGTTTCTCAAATATTAGAAACCTTTCGTGCATTATACAATATTCCAGTTCCAGTTTTCCATCACACACTTCGAAAATGAGGCTTAAGAACTGGTGTCGACATCAAAATAAAAGTTTAAATTAAAATAAGTTGACAACTCACTAAGCATCCTGTATTACAAATTAAGGATATATATTTATGAATTCTTACTTTTTCTAAAATAAAGATATGTATAACGTTAACACTAAATAAAATATTACAGATTAAGATTTAAAAAGTCCGCCTCATTACGATTTGATTTTCGACCGACGCGATTTCCTCTTACAAAACATGTCCGCGTTTCTCCTCTGGTATCTTCTACGCATGCGCTCAGTATTAGCATTTGCTCGAAAGCAAGACTCCCTCAAAAGAAATCGCTCTCTTCTAGCGGGGAGATGAGAGACGTAGAGATACTTTGAAAAGTGTAGTAGAATTACATATGTTATTTAAGCATTGAATACAAGGAGTATCTGGTTACAAACTTTTCCCTAGTACTTGGGATAATACCTGTACTATTACTAAGTATTTATTTGTAAATTGCCGTAAAATTTTTTACAGTGTATGTATGTGATTGAACACGATAATGCCTAAATGCTTTGTTCGAATGAGCTGAAAGTTGGTACATATATTATAGGTCACTATAGCACGAACCCTATTAATTTTGGTGAATCTAGCACTTATATTTTTTTTACAGGAACACAAAGAAAAATTCTTTATCATTATGGTCTATGGGCTAATATTTCTAATGTGCGATAGGGTCTAAATGCTTTATTCGACTGAGCTGAAAATTTATACACATGTTATGAGTCACCGTCGTACGAACTGTATAAATTTTAGTGAATCTAGCGTTAATAGGTTTTTTACAGGGGCACAAAAAAAAATTCTTTACCATTATGCCTTATGGGCTAAAATTATTTAAAATGCGATAGCCTCTAAACGCTTCATCCGATTCAGTTGAAAATTTACATATATATTACAGGTCACCGTCGCATAAGCTGTATAAATTTCGGTGAGTATAGCACTTACAGATTTTTACAGGAAGACAAAGAAATTTTCTTCCTCATTATGGTCGGTGGGTCCAATTTTTTAAAAGTTCGATAGCGTCTAAACATCTTATTCGATTGAGCTGAAAATTTGTATAATTGTTACAGGTGACCGTCGCACGAACTGTGTATTTTAGTGAATATAGAATTTATAGATTTTTACAGGGACACAACGAAAATTTCATTATCATTATGATCTATAGGCTCAAGCTATTTGAAGGGCAATAGATTTAATTTAAAGAATATACCTCATAGAGAAAAATACTTATATACCTTATCACAATTTTTTCTTTTGTTTATTTAATGACACCTCTTACTTTATTTTTACAACCGTTAATTACTTAATGTTCGGAAAGTCGAGTGGTGTCACTCCAGATTTTTTTTTTTAATCAAACATGCAAATGTACTTTTCTGTGATAAAAAATATCACACCATTTCATAGATTATTTTAGAAAATAGATTATTATTATTATTATTATTATTATTAATTTTTTTTTTAAATCGATGCACAGATAATTTTTTAAGTACTATAAAGTGTAACTTTACTCTTTTTTTTTTTTTTTTTTTTTTAACCAAACATTCAGATGTACTTTTTTTGTGATAAAAAATATCACATAATTTAGTAGATTATTTTAGAAAATAGATTATTATTATTATTATTTTTTTTTTTTTAATCGATGCACAGGTAATTTTTTAAGTACTATAGTGTAACTAGTGTAACTAAGTACTAGTGTAACTTTACTTTTTTTTTTTTTTTTACCTCTCTCTTCCTGTAGATTTATCGTCGTTGTTTTTGAAATTTAGCTTTCGAATAAAAGCTGAAAAAAATATAATCTATTTGAACTGATTACATTTTTTTTTTCCTTTAAATCAAAGATTTCAGTAAGATATTTCAGACTTAGCTGAAAAAAAAAATAAATGTAATGTACACCGGATTGTCGCAATACACAAAATATGAAACTATACTCTTTTTATTTCACATTCAAATGTACTCTTGGATGCTAAGAAATATCGCACGATTTCGTCAGTATTTTACTTAATGTAAAGTTGTGCAAACTCATTGCATCGGTTTGTATTTCTTCCATCGCCTGAGCTCTATTCAAATAGAAATTAAGCCATAACAATTACAACAGACGTTCGTCGTTCTGAAGAAATACGCCTTCACGTTCTCTTCTTATGACAAGTGTTCGAAGGCGTGCGATGATGTAATAAACCTTGATATCGGAGTGCAAGCGATTTCTCCTCCGCCATTTTGTGTCCCAATAGCAGGAATAAATTGCATATGATTTTTTTTTTACTGGTCAAAATTTATCGAAAGTGTTGAAAGGGAGAAAATAACTTAAATATATATTTTTATTTTTGTTTGAGATATAAAGTATGTGCAATTTTGGTGTCTTTTGTAAGAACATATTAATTGGAATTTTATTTTATTTGATAAATTTAAATTGGGTTTAGTGTATAAAAGGAATAAATTATCAAATATCAAATATTATAAATTAAAGGTAATTAATTCAGTATAACTAAAGATTTACAATCTAAATTCGTTATTACTGGGATCCGGACATAATATCGCGGGACAAAATCTCGCCGAACAAAATATCGCGTCAAAAAATAGTATGATCTATTTGAAAATTTGATTTTGTGTCACGTGTGATCTCTGACGGGGGCCACAGGGCCTTATAAATATTAATTAATTAATTAAAATAAATAAATAATTAATTAAATAAATCATAGAGTTGAATTTTTCATTATTTTATCTATGTTTATTTTTAAGTTATTTTATCTTTTGCTTTTCACTATTCAAAATACATTTCAAAAATCGTGTACATCACTGCTGACATTAAAGCTGAACACTGTTCACAAACTTGAATTAAAAATTTTAAAATTAATAAGCTCGATTGAATTCATTATGACTCATCTTGACAAAAGTTAATAAACATAGTGTTTAAACTATTTTAAGTAAAATTTATAAAAAATTTTGTTGTATGTTTGTCAGAATGTCAGTGCTCTGACTAAAGTATGTGTTGTCATGAAATTGTTTACAACATTACTAATAATTACCAACTCATTTTCGCTTTGTATTCATTTACGTCAGCGATATTTTGTCCTCAACCCGTTATTACTTATGCTGGCAATGCCGCTAATAATTACTTTATATTATGTAAAATATACGAGATGTCCCATAAGTTACTAGACATTTTAAAAATTCATAAGTGTCGAAGGAATTGGCAAAACTGAACGCGGTTTGCAAAAAAATTATTCTCATAGAGGGGTATTTTTTTTCGTAAATGAAGAAAAAAATTGGTTAAATTTTTCGTCGATAGAGGACGCTGCGTAACGAGAAATATGCAAATAGAGTACTATAAATGGACGACTAGAACGAGGCGGAGTTTCGTTGTGTTTGTGGGGAAAAGCTGCGCTATGATTGGCTATAGTCCTTTATTTGTGGGGTAAATTAAGACTCCTATAGGTTAAATTTCATCATGACGTCGAATGACGACAGACGTTCTAGTCGTCAATTACACGGTTTTACGATTAATACAGCTTATTTCTTATTTTGCTTCTTACTTGTGCATACATAACGTTTTAATTGCGATGTTGTCTTGGTGGATAAAGCGTTTTTTTTTTTTTTTTTTTTTTAAATGTTTTCCCTGAGTTAAGAATCAACGACTGAAGCTGTTATTAAGGGCCCGCTTCACTCACTGCCGCCGGAAGCCGAAGCTAATGTTATTCTATGGGAAATTTTTATTTACAAATAACTTATTAACTAATACATATTTTTAAATTCTGTTGTCACATTCTGAAAATTCCCAGCTGTTAAATTGAAGGACATTTTTCAAAAAATTATTATTATTATTTTTAATTTTTTAAATTTTATTTTGAAGCTGCAAAATACGAATTTTCAATATGTGAAATTTTTTCATTTTGCAATTTCAAAATAAAATATTAAAAATTAAAAAAATACATTTTTAAAAAAAGGTTCGTCAATTTAGCAGTTGGGAATTTTTTGAATGTGAAAACAGAATTTAAAAATATGTATTAGTTAATAAGTTATTTGTAAAGGAAATTTCCCCATAGAATAACACTGGCTCGGGCTTCCGGCGACGGTAAGCGAAGAGGGCCGTTAACGATGTTATAACTCGTTTGTAAACTATAATTTGAAGTGATAGCGAAGACATAGAATGTAATTTATATACCTGTAAAGATTATTTGGAATTAAATATAGTTTTTCATCAAAATTTCTTATTTGTTCACGTATTACCTATTTCTTATTTGTTCCCTCTATTGATGAAATTCTTAACTATTTTTTTTTCTTTACAAAATAAATAAAATAAATAAATAAATAAATAAATCCTCTTCACGACAGTAATTTTTTTCGCAAACCGCGTTCAAATTTGCTAATTCCTTCAATATTTATGAATTTTTAAATTGTCTACAAACTTATGAGACACCCGGTATTATAAACAATACTTTTGTTAAAATTTCGGATAATATTGATTAAACATATATACATATATATATATATACATATATATATATATATATATATATATACAACAGTTGTACATCAATTACTATTAATTACTACCAATAATAATTATTATTTTTATTTTTATTTATAGTAACACCCAAATTTCACAAGAATCAAATAAAATTTCGTTCAGTTGCTCTTGTCTGCAATTCTTTCACTACAAATAACAATCAATAATATTTTCTTACACATTATTAAAAAATTATATAATTATTTTACTATTAATAAAAATTGGGCATTGCATAAAAATAGTTTTCAACTCATAAATAATATTAAAAGCCTAAATAATAATATAAATGTCAAAACGTTTGAATCATTGATATTAAAGATGTGCATAAAATTATTAATATACAGTTTAAAGAAAACCAATATCACATAAATCTTAATGATAAAATTATTCTATCTTCTTTCAAATCTTTAACTAGGTTTATTTTATATCATAATTATATCATAATTAATAATGTAATTTATAAACAACGAAACGGATTGCCACAAAGTGGAATTGCCTCTAGTCTACTTTCTGTTTTACATCTATATTATTAAGAAATAAATTTAATAACAGGAGACTTGGCGTTGGAATATTAAAACCCGAATAAACTACTACATCAGAAACTCCAAAGAAAAATATTTAAGATGAATACAGCTGTTTCGGTAGCCTTAAGCGTACCGTCTTCAGTGTAAAAACAATTCCGAATCTGGAGAAGTGCTCGTATATATAGGAGAGGGACCGAATTTAGTTCAACAAATAGAATTACGGGAAAGGTGGGGAGTTTGGCCAATAGGAAATTAGGAATGTTAGCTGTTTAAACAATAGAAAAATTAAGAAAATGTGGACTGAATGTAAAATTTCCAACAATCAGACAAATAGGGAACAGCGAAATCACAATTTACACGGCTTTCAAAAATTTTATATATATGAAAAGCTTCAAAGAAATCGAGTTCATAAATGGATGCCCTTAAATCGTGCCCTTAAAATTTGTTCTGATACTTCTTCTCTTAAAGAAGAACTGAATTATTTAAAGTCTGTTGCTATTAAAAGAGGTTTTAGACCCTCTATAATTGATAAAGCTCTCAAAAAGTTCAGTAGGCCAACTTATAATTCTACTCTTTCCATTGATGATAAAATTAAACCTGATAATCTTGTTGTCTTACCTTTTTATCCCCCCTTATGTTTTAAATTAGCCAAAGTTTTGAAGCGTTTCAATTTTCACGTTATTTTTAAACCTGTCAATAAATTCCAATTCCCTTCAACCAAATCCCCTGTTCCAGAGCTTCAAAAATGGGGTATCTATAACGTCCCTTGTAATAACTGTGATTTATCTTATATTGGTCAAACTAAAAGAAATCTTGAATGTCGTTTACGTGAACATTCTCGGTATGTTGTTAATCAAGAAATTTCTAAATCTTCTATTGCGAAGCACAGTTGGGAATTTGATCATAGTTTTAATTTTAAGAGTACCAAAATTATCTTTCATGCCAAACGCGTTTCCGAACTGGATTTTTTGGAAAATTTAGCTATTTACCTTAATCGTGATAAAATTGTCAATGAAAAATCTGATTCCACTTTGCTGTCTACAGCCTGGAAAAATTTGTTTAATTCAATTAAATAAAATAATTCTAATAAAAATAAAAATAATAATTAATGGATAAATTTTATTAAATTTACTTATTAGTTTAATATTATTGAAATTAAAAAAAAAAAAAATTAATTGTTTACTCCTTTCCTCCCTCCTTTTTTTGTGGTGTGTGTGTACGTGTGTTCCTCTCTGATTGGTCCTGCCCTGCATGTTGCTTCCTATAGGTTGTTTGTGTTGCTCCTCCCCCTCTGAATTTTGTCCTGCTTTCAATCTTGCTTTTGCCTCCAAGGCAGTTGCACGTGTTTGCACCTGATGAAGAAAGGCTACGTCCTTTCGAAACCGGTTGTGCTGATTTAAAATTTATGGTGTGTGAAGAAGTTTTTATTTCTTGCTAAATTCAGCCCTTATTTTAGCATTAGTAACATAAAAACTCTATTTATTACTGATTGAACTAATGAGGAATAACATTTTACAAATAAGTTATGAAATTTACAGACTCACATTAAAAGTTTAGCTTTTTTAAACATAGTCTGAGGGTCGAATCTTGTGAGATGATTAATTGTTTAATGTCACTATTACTATTATTATTATTATTATTATTATGCAGATTTAAGATAGTATCTCAATTCAGTAAAAAATGCATATTGAAAGACTCTATGTGCACAGAGCGTGAAAGGTTATGTGATATTTGATATTTCAAAATGGAAATATGTGAAATGTAAAATCCAAAAGTCACAGAAAATATATATATATATATATATATATATATATATATATTATTAAAAAAGCACTGAATGTAGCTCTATGCTGTTTTCCCTGAAATGTACGGAATGTATACACACATACACATGTGTATATATATATATATAATTTGAAATTTTTTAGCATCATTGTAACACTCAGAAGACAAAAGATAGATGAAAATACGAACATAAAATAAATTTTAATTGAGATTTATGTCGATAATATATTATGTCATATTAAATTATATATACAATAAGTAGTAAATTTAAGAATTTTTAAGTTATTTAAAAATTGTTGAGAATAAACAAAATACATTTAAATATTTGTGCATAAGCAGCATATTAAATTTAAATGTAAATATAATTTGAAAATTTTTTTAGTACCATTGTAACACTCAGCAGACAAAACATAAACATAGATGAAAATACGAACATAAAATAAATTTTAATTGAGATTTATGTCGATTAAAATTAGTCACAGTATTAAATTAATTTCAGTACCAATGATTAGTAAAACAAGTTAATCATTTTCATAGGAATAGAGTTGGTATATCAATACACCTCTTCACCAGCATATCCTTTTACAGTAATATCTTTTCCTATTTTAAACAAATCTGCCGGATCAAATGGCGCCCTATTGCGAATACTGAAGTTTTTTTAGGAGAATTTCCAATTCTCAAGATATGACGGTTATTTTAATGAATGACGGCCATCACATTCAGCATTTATAGTCCTAGTTACGTTGAATGTACAGCGTCACTGTAAAAAACTAATTTTACAGTAAAAACGCCACCTGATGATGAAATTTCAAATGAGTTTGCTTATAACTCTTTTGCTACCTAAAAAAAAATCCCATGTCTTTCTGTGCATTTCAGTGAAAACCGCATAGTGCTATGATCAATACTTTTTGAATTACTTTCTCTTACCCATAAGGTAGAGAAAGTATTGTTTTTGGGTCAAATTTTCGAACGCGAGATTTTGTTATATTTACACGTTTTGAGGTCCCCTCAATACGAAAATCATGTTTTTAGCAAATGGTCTGTGTGTGTGTCTTTGTGTCTGTTATCAGCATATCTCAAAAACAAATTATGGCAGAAAGTTCAAACTTGGCATTCTAAATGTGTATCATATAGGGATGCTACAGTAAGCTTTTCGTTAAGATCAAGCAAATGGTTCGCGTACAGGGACAATCAAGAGAATTCTAATACATTACGTCTGTGGGGGAAATTGCAGGAAAGTAGAGTTTAACGTCTATAGACTGCACTAAACCAAATGAAACGAATATATATTTTTTGTAATAGAGATAGTTAACTGGGAAATTTTTTTTGTGTGTATGTAGGAGCCTCGCCTCCCCCCCCACCCCGGGGGGGGGGGACTAGTAAATTTTCACGATGGGTATCTTTCAAAAGAGCTCGCTAATACCTTTAAAACGAATGGTTGAACCATCGATCTGTGATAATTTAAAACAAAGTTATCGATTTTTTTTACTTTTAACGAAAAAAAACTTAGAAAAAAAATCGTATTTTATTATTATTATTTTTATTTTTATTTTATTTTTTAAAATCTATATAAATAAAGAGAAGTGTCTGTGTATGTGTCTGTGTGTGTGTGTGTCTGTCTGCGCTCTGGTGCTCACACTACTGATCGCAGAGCTTCCAAATTTGGCATATAGGTACCTGGGATCCTGCAGGTGTGCCCCTCATCGAGATTTTTTCGAATTTCGAATTTGAATTTTTTAAATTAATGTTTTTTCGATTTTAAATATTGGCTTTAATGTTTCATTTTTCATGAAGTTATTCTTCGATTGTAATCGTCTGCGTATCTTAGCAACGGCTATTATGCAATTCATTTTTATTTAATACATTCATTTGAAGGCGATTTTTTTTTTTTTTTTTTTTTTTTTTTTTTATTATTATTATATTTATTGAAAATCAAATGGTAATGCAATAGAAATAAATTGTTACGTTTATGTATAAATTTTATACAATAGCAACTTTTTATTTTTCATTTCTTTAATTAATTCCTTTAAAAGAAAAATCTTTTTTTTTTTTTTTTTTTTTTTTTTTTTTAATTATTATTATTATTTATAATATTTATTGGGAGAAAAAAATGGTAGTTTATAGTAGAAAGGATAAACTGATAAAATTCGTTTTTCATGTATTTAATTCCTTTTAAAAGAAAATCTACTTTTTTATTTTATTTTATTGCACTGGTCGGAATCAAATCGTAATATAGTGTAAATAACGGGGGCTATAAAACCCATGGTTGAAAAACTAAAATATATAATAGATGTTGAGATACAGTCATCTTTAAAATCGTAGTTCTTAAATAACAGAAAATCAACAAGTCGTTGATAAATACCCAGATTGAAGTGCCCGGGAAAGACCTTTCTGTAGACAGTGGAAAACTGGACCCGATGCAGTACGGGTAGAAAAAAGAGCTGCCTTAGGCAACGGGTAACCGAAGAAGCGAAATCTAAAGCGATTTCAGTGTTTTTTTTTTTTTTTTTTTTGTAATGTGATGTAAAAAACAAATACTGATCCAGTTCTTTTGAATATTTATTTAAATATAGTGACCAGCGAAGCGGGCGTAGCCTGCTAGCATTGAGAATAAAATGGACTTTTTTTGGATATTTGGTGTTATACTACTTCTCTAATATGGAAATCGTCTGCCTTATCATAAAAGATAATTTTTTTAAATAATAATTTTAATAAATTATTTTTTAATAACCGAATTAAATTCTATATAAATGTAGGTGCATTAATGAAACGGGGGGTTGAGGGGGGCGGCAGCCCCCCTCACACAGAACTAATTATCATATAAAACACTTCAGAAGCCTAATATGAATTGTTTAACATAGGTTTACATAACAGTACTCGTTATCTTACCTATTAATCTGCAACCTGTATTTATAGTATTAAATTTCAGGGTAAGAGAAAGTCGTGTGAGTGACACACCAGATTATTTACTTTTTCTGTGATTTTTGGATCCCCCTGTGTATACATTAAATTTACTTCAAAGTTTCTTATGATAAAATGCATGCATAAGTTGTATTATGTTTCTTTCTTACTCTGCATTCTACTAGTTTATAATTCATCTGATAAAATTTATATGAAAGGTGTCAGAATTAAATAAATAAATAAAAAATATTTCGGCTCAAATAATTACTTAATTTCTAAAAGAAACGCATGAAAATTTATAATACGTAGAACCAACAACTAGAGCAAAATTATATGAAACCTGTAAAATATAGCTAAAAATGAGTGATAAGGAAAATTATATAAATAAAATATGTTACGGTTATTGATAATGATTGCGGATAAATTATATATTTATAAAAGATATAGCATGTATAAAATTATATAATGCATAATTATTTGATTTGCAATAGTTAAAAATGGTTACACGAATTATATAAATTAAATAAGGTAATATAACACATGAAATAAGATATTGTTTCCGAAATTTATAAGTCTGTTGTGTTTCTTCTACATTTGTCTATACAAATTTATGCAGTAAAAATATTTTATTAAATTATTAATTAAAATTATCTACCATGATGAATGCAGGCGATTTCTATTCTAGAGAAGTAGTATAACACTAAATAACCAAAGAAAGTCAATTACATTCTCTGTATGATATGTAAAAAAAAAAAAAAAAAAAAACATCGATAACTTTATTTTAAATTATCACAGATCGACAGTTCAATCATTCGTTTTAAAGATATTGACGAGCTCTTTTGAAAGATACCCATATTGAAAATTGGCCCCCCTCGACGGGGGCTTTTCCCTAGGGGGGAAGTGATCCTTCTGCATATACAAAAAAATTCTGAGTTAACTATCATTATTATAAAAGTTTCTTTTTAATTTCATAATGATTATTAAAAAATAATTCTCTTTATGTACATTTATACGAAATTTTGTTCTATACCACCGTATTAAAAATTTAGAAAAAGCAGACTGGCAACGCCACTTGTTGCACGATTTTCACCAAAATATCTAGGCTCTAATTTACGTCAAGGTGCAACTACATATCAAATTTTATGAAATTCTGGGCAGTAGCTCCCGAGATACAGTTGCCACAAAATTTTGTTTCGTGCACACACACATACACACATTTTCTAAAAATTGTTAAATCGTGTTCTAGATCCTCCAAAACATGTAAATCCATCGAAAAACCTGAGGTCAAAAGTTTTTACGAATCCAATATTTTTTTCTGTTGAATATAGAAGAAAGTAAAAATGTACACAACATCAGAGGTATTAAAGTACTGTGTATTACAGTAAATTTAATCGTGCCTCAAATAAAAGAGAAAATATCTAACTGCTCGCACACGCTCCTCCAAAAGAAAGAATGTGTGTAAGAAGTCCCCCCCCCCCCCCCACACACACACTTTTAATTGTAACGTAATTTTTGCGTGACGTGGCGTATGTGCTTTCGAATGTATCGTTGTAATGACGTATAAATTCACTTTTCCAAATATTTTACATAATATATATATATATATATATATAAATATTTTATTTCTTAATCAAAAAATGAAAAAAACGATAAATTACATATTTAAAAAAAAAAAAAAAAATCTGGTGTGAAACAACCACACGACTGCCATTACCCACTATTACACATATTATATGCATTTTTGAGAGATAATGTGATCAGAAAACATAAAAGTAACCTAAAGAAGTAGAAACCTAAAATTCTTCCGGTAAGAGAAACTTATAAACGAAGTTTGCATATAGCGACGCAAAAAATAAGAGAAAAAAATGGTAGAGTTATTTTTTGAAACACAAATTTCCGAGATTTAAAGATGACCTACCTAAGCAAGATGACTGTTAATTTTCCTCTAATAATCACGTAATACATAAGAAAGGAATGGATAGTAATTTTCAAGAAAATCGTTAGAGCCGTTTTTGAGATACCAACTTTTACAAAAAAATCAATTATTGACCAGAAAACAATAATTACATACAAAAGGATATTTAAAAGTGAGTTAATATGGCGAGTTTGAAAAATATCCGTACAGCCGTTTTTAAAGGAACGCGCTTGCGAGACGTGAAATTGAGCTATTTATACAGGACGCCTATAAATTTTCCTGAACTAACCAACTATGTCATTCGAAAGGACATCTAATAGAGTGTTTATATAGCAGATTGGAAGAAAATCGTTAGAGCCGTTTTTGAGATACGGACTTACGGTCCCACTTACGGTGTCCGATGTCCCACTTCTGTTTTTCCAATTTTCACCAAAATTTAGAAAATTCATCTGTACACCAGACCTGTTTATATTCTGAAGTTTTGTAGTTCTATCTTTATTAGTTTCGGAGATACGATAGTCAGAAGGTTACACACATACATGCACACATACACACATACACACACACTGACCAATTTCCCAAAAACACTTTTTTGGACGCAGGAGACCTTAAAACATGTGAATCAAGTGAAATCTCAACATCGAATTTTTGGACCGAATACAATAATACTTCCATTACCTACGGTAGTCCTGTAATGGAAGTAATGAATAAATAATAATAATAATTAAAAATCTGTGTAGAATAGAATTTAATTTAATGCATATAAAGAGGAAGTATTGGACTCGTGAAAATTTTCGAACTCCAGTTTTCGAAAGATTTACACATTTTGGGATGTCCTGAATACGATTTGACTGTTTTTAGAAAATGTCTGTCTGCATGTCTATGTGTGTGTCTGTGTGTGTGTATCACAAATTTTGTGCGCGCTGTATCTCACGATCCAGTGAACTAAATTTATCCAACTTGGTATTTTGGTGGACCATGACATAAACTGGTGATGATTACAATTAAGGATCAATCACTCAACAGGTGGCGCTGTGATCCTATTTTTTTTTTTTTTTAATTTTTAACATAGCAGTATAGGACAAAATTCCGTATAAATGTACATAACGAGAGTTATTTTTAACGTGTGATTGTAAAATTAATATGAATTATTGATGATAATAGTAGTAAACAAGGAAAAAGTTTATGCAAATGGAAGTATCGCTTCCTCCCCTGGGGGTATAGCCCCCTCCCCTCGGGGGGTGCAAATTTTCAACATGAGTATCTTTCGAAAGAATACCTTTAAAACGAATGGTTGAACCATAGATCTGTGACAATTTAAAACAAAGTTATCGATTTTATATTTGAAGAAAAAAAAATCATTTCTTCTAATGTTGGCAGGAAATTGACTTTCTTTCGGCATTTAATGTTAGAATTCTGTCAGATAAACGTCGTCTGCATTTATCATGAAAAATATTTTTTATAAATGATAATTTAATAAATAATTTGTATTGCATGAATTTGTGTAAAGTTATATAGAAGAAAGTCTTATACCAAGAGGGATATATATAGTATATGTATATATAGATGTGTGTGTGGGTGTGTGTAGTTTATTTTATCTGAAAGGAAATAGGTCTCTGTCATTGTAAAAAAAAAAAAAAAAAAATCTGATGCAGGCACCACATGACTTCCTTATACACCATTAGAAATATACATAATGTTAAAAAGCGTTGCCATTGGACCCGAGACAGTTGGCTAAAAATATTTTTTAAATGCATTATCACCATGTTCTGAGCTTTTTTAAAAATTTCCAATGTCTAGCTAGTCGGGAAGTTAGTTAAAAATCGATTGCAAAATTTGTACTGGTAACGCCGACGAAGGCAGTAGGGACAAGAAACAGTTGGCTAAAAGTATTAAAAAAATGCATTTTCACCGTGTTCTGAACTATTCTAAAAATTTCAAATGTCTAGTTAGCCGGGAAAATGTTAAATAAATTTTCTGTTAAACCATATAAACGTTGCCGAAGGCAGCAGTGACCCGAAACAGTTGACTAAAAATATTTAAAAAATGCATTGTTACCGACTTCTGAGCTTTTCTGAAAGTTTCAAATGTCTAGCTAATCGGGAAGTCAGTTAAAAATCGATTGCAATATTTGTACTGGTAACGCTGCCGAAGGCAGCAGGGACCCGAAACAGTTCCCTAAAAGTATTTTTAAAAAATGCATTTTCACCGTGTTCTGATCTATTCTGAAAGTTTTAAATGTCTAGCTGGTCGGGAAGTTAGTTAAATAAATTTTCTGTTGAATCATATAAACGCTGCTGAAGGCAGCAGGCATCCGAAACAGTTGGCTAAAAATATTTAAAAAATGCATTGTCAACGTGTTCTGAGCTTTTCTGAAAGTTTCAAATGTTTAGCTAGTCGTGAAGTCAGTTAAAAATCGATTGCAAGATTTGTACTGGTAACGCTGCTAAAGGCAGCAGGGACCCGAAACAGTTGGCCAAAAGTATTAAAAAAATGCATTTTCACCGTGTTCTGAACTAGTCTGAAAGTTTCAAATGTCTAGCTAGTCGGGAAGTTAGTTAAAAATCGATTGCAAGATTTGTCCAAACCGTTTTTCAGTTATTACCGTTTTTTTTTATACATTATGGCCAAAACTTTTGTATTTTTGGTCATTATGAACCTAATTTTCCTAAATATCTCCAAAAAGGGAGGTGCACAACTAGGTGTTATAACAAACCTATGTACCAATTCGCAACTTTCTACGTCCAACCGTTTTTGGGTTATGCGAGATACACACTCACATACACACATACAGACGTCACGAAAAATCGTGTAAAGTCGCAGATATCTCTAAAACGAGAGCTCGTGTTAAGACGAAACTTGCAGGTGCACAACTAGAGACCATGACAGTCACACGTATAAATTTGCAACATTCTGCGATCATTCGTTTTCGAGCAATGTGAAATACAAAATCCATTTCGCAAATCGGGATTACTATACCACCTTATACTTTGTATAAGGAAATATTTAAAAAAAAAAAAGAGAGAAAAATATGTGATCAAAATTTTCTGTTTTCGTAGCTACCAATTGCTGTGATTTTTTGACGCCACTAATTTTCAATAGAAACCGATTATAAATTTCAGTAGCAATTTTCTTCAGGTATATAATTAGCATATGATTATTCGTTATCTTCACTTTTCTGATAACTTGATTTTTAAATTTATTTATCATTTTTAATATAACATACTATGAAACTTGTATGTTGTGGCCATTACAAAATTTTCTTCTACGTCTTCCTATACAAATTCAATCAGTACAAATAACCTAATAGGTTGATTCTTTTAAAAATCGACCAACTGCAATAACTTAATTCATGTACAGAGCTGCCAACCTAATCCGGCAAATTGTTAGTACCGCCCATTTTTCTACACCACTTAATTTTTAGAGTAATTCTCTTCAAATACATTTAAGATAAATTAAGAAAACAAATACTCTAAAAATTAAGTGGTGTAGAAAAATGGGCGGTACTAATAATTTGCCGGAATAGGTTGGCAGCTCTGCGTGTACCTCTCTCTCTTTAATATAATAGAATTATATTAAAGTAAGTATAGTTCTTTTGTTTGCATATCCATATTAAACTTATACTGGTCAAATTATTTACACATATATATGTTTTAGGATTAACCCTCTCGCTGCGTATCCCACGATTTTCGCGGGCAACGTAGAAGTTGCAAAATTTGTGCAACCCGTGATTTCCGCGGGGCGGATTTTTTTCCGTTCATGGTTTCATTTCGTCTTTTCTGTGATATTTAATTATTTATTCAGATCTGGGTTTACATATAGCGTTAGTTGTCCATATTTCTGCGAAATATACAAGCATGTTTTGCAGCCTTTTGCGCGATCTTTTCAAAGCTGAAAGATGTCTGGCAGGAAGCGTTTCGCAAGTGATTTAATCTAACAGTCTACAATATTTCCGACAGTGATAGCAGTTCTGACTCTGATTTCAAGTACACTGAAGATAGTTATAGCGAAATTGATGATAATTTCTCGGATTCCTTTGTGGATAGTGATGAATCTGAAGATTCCTTTTTTATTCAAAACGTGTATTAGTAGAAACGTATATTCATTAGTATATACGTTTTACCTTTGTATTTCATAAAATAAATCATAATTTAACCAAGATTAATTTTCAAAATTTTGCTTTTATGTGATTATTCTTCAATTTCAATTTTCTGACAGCCTTTTTTATTATCTAATTTTATATTGAAAAAAAAAAATTATAATAATAATCAGTTTTTTTTTTTTTTTTTTTTTTTTATGGTGGTTTTTTTATTATTTTCGCATTTTTAGAAGATTTTTAAGGTGTGGCCACAACCAGGTACACATTTTTTTTTTTTTTTTCCCAAAAATGGCCACTTCATAAAATTGGTGATAATTTTTTTCTAGTTGATGGAATCAATACAGTTACTTCATCAAACGTTAGCTAAAGACTCTAACTTTCCATTGGTATTCATATGAAATGTTTGCACTATATCTGTTCCACCAAAAGTTATATGCTAAACTCAAATCCATGCCCACAACGAAAACATTCCCCTATAATTAATTTATTGCAATATATTTATTGATGTTTTAAATATATAGGAAAGAATTCGGAAAAGAATTAAATTAAAACAGCTTGTGCGTAAGAACCACACAACTTCCATTACCTACTATTATACGTATTATATACACTTTTTGGACATAAAATTGACCTAAAAATTCAAACACCTAACAATTTTCCTATAAGAAAAAACTGATACAAGTGTACAGACATATAAAACTGAGTTTACATAGCGAATTAAAAAAATAACAATTCCCTATAGTTTTAACATAAGAATTTCTACGGTTACTTCCTACTACAGTAGATATTACTTCCATAAAATTCAAAAATTCAAACTATATAACAAAGAATTCCGAAAAGAATTAAATTAAAATAGCTTGTGCGTAAGAACCATACAACTTCCATTACCTACTATTATACGTATTATATACACTTTTTGGACATAAAATTGGCTTAAAAATCCAAATACCTAACAATTTTCCTATGAGAGAAAACTGATACATGTGTACAGACATAAAAAACTGAGTTTACATAGCGAATTAAAAAAATAACAATTCCCTATAGTTTTAACATAAGAATTTCTACGGTTACTTCCTACTACAGTAGATATTACTTCCATAAAATTCAAAAATTCAAACTATATAACAAAGAATTCCGAAAAGAATTAAATTAAAATAGCTTGTGCGTAAGAACCATACAACTTCCATTACCTACTATTATACGTATTATATACACTTTTTGGACATAAAATTGGCTTAAAAATCCAAATACCTAACAATTTTCCTATGAGAGAAAACTGATACATGTGTACAGACATAAAAAACTGAGTTTACATAGCGAATTAAAAAAATAACAATTCCCTATAGTTTTAACATAAGAATTTCTACGGTTACTTCCTACTACAGTAGATATTACTTCCATAAAATTCAAAAATTCAAACTATATAACAAAGAATTCCGAAAAGAATTAAATTAAAATAGCTTGTGCGTAAGAACCATACAACTTCCATTACCTACTATTATACGTATTATATACACTTTTTGGACATAAAATTGGCTTAAAAATCCAAATACCTAACAATTTTCCTATGAGAGAAAACTGATACATGTGTACAGACATAAAAAACTGAGTTTACATAGCGAATTAAAAAAATAACAATTCCCTATAGTTTTAACATAAGAATTTCTACGGTTACTTCCTACTACAGTAGATATTACTTCCATAAAATTCAAAAATTCAAACTATATAACAAAGAATTCCGAAAAGAATTAAATTAAAATAGCTTGTGCGTAAGAACCATACAACTTCCATTACCTACTATTATACGTATTATATACACTTTTTGGACATAAAATTGGCTTAAAAATCCAAATACCTAACAATTTTCCTATGAGAGAAAACTGATACATGTGTACAGACATAAAAAACTGAGTTTACATAGCGAATTAAAAAAATAACAATTCCCTATAGTTTTAACATAAGAATTTCTACGGTTACTTCCTACTACAGTAGATATTACTTCCATAAAATTCAAAAATTCAAACTATATAACAAAGAATTCCGAAAAGAATTAAATTAAAATAGCTTGTGCGTAAGAACCATACAACTTCCATTACCTACTATTATACGTATTATATACACTTTTTGGACATAAAATTGGCTTAAAAATCCAAATACCTAACAATTTTCCTATGAGAGAAAACTGATACATGTGTACAGACATAAAAAACTGAGTTTACATAGCGAATTAAAAAAATAACAATTCCCTATAGTTTTAACATAAGAATTTCTACGGTTACTTCCTACTACAGTAGATATTACTTCCATAAAATTCAAAAATTCAAACTCTATAACAAAGAATTCCGAAAAGAATTAAATTAAAATAGCTTGTGCGTAAGAACCATACAACTTCCATTACCTACTATTATACGTATTATATACACTTTTTGGACATAAAATTGGCTTAAAAATCCAAATACCTAACAATTTTCCTATGAGAGAAAACTGATACATGTGTACAGACATAAAAAACTGAGTTTACATAGCGAATTAAAAAAATAACAATTCCCTATAGTTTTAACATAAGAATTTCTACGGTTACTTCCTACTACAGTAGATATTACTTCCATAAAATTCAAAAATTCAAACTATATAACAAAGAATTCCGAAAAGAATTAAATTAAAATAGCTTGTGCGTAAGAACCATACAACTTCCATTACCTACTATTATACGTATTATATACACTTTTTGGACATAAAATTGGCTTAAAAATCCAAATACCTAACAATTTTCCTATGAGAGAAAACTGATACATGTGTACAGACATAAAAAACTGAGTTTACATAGCGAATTAAAAAAATAACAATTCCCTATAGTTTTAACATAAGAATTTCTACGGTTACTTCCTACTACAGTAGATATTACTTCCATAAAATTCAAAAATTCAAACTATATAACAAAGAATTCCGAAAAGAATTAAATTAAAATAGCTTGTGCGTAAGAACCATACAACTTCCATTACCTACTATTATACGTATTATATACACTTTTTGGACATAAAATTGGCTTAAAAATCCAAATACCTAACAATTTTCCTATGAGAGAAAACTGATACATGTGTACAGACATAAAAAACTGAGTTTACATAGCGAATTAAAAAAATAACAATTCCCTATAGTTTTAACATAAGAATTTCTACGGTTACTTCCTACTACAGTAGATATTACTTCCATAAAATTCAAAAATTCAAACTATATAACAAAGAATTCCGAAAAGAATTAAATTAAAATAGCTTGTGCGTAAGAACCATACAACTTCCATTACCTACTATTATACGTATTATATACACTTTTTGGACATAAAATTGGCTTAAAAATCCAAATACCTAACAATTTTCCTATGAGAGAAAACTGATACATGTGTACAGACATAAAAAACTGAGTTTACATAGCGAATTAAAAAAATAACAATTCCCTATAGTTTTAACATAAGAATTTCTACGGTTACTTCCTACTACAGTAGATATTACTTCCATAAAATTCAAAAATTCAAACTATATAACAAAGAATTCCGAAAAGAATTAAATTAAAATAGCTTGTGCGTAAGAACCATACAACTTCCATTACCTACTATTATACGTATTATATACACTTTTTGGACATAAAATTGGCTTAAAAATCCAAATACCTAACAATTTTCCTATGAGAGAAAACTGATACATGTGTACAGACATAAAAAACTGAGTTTACATAGCGAATTAAAAAAATAACAATTCCCTATAGTTTTAACATAAGAATTTCTACGGTTACTTCCTACTACAGTAGATATTACTTCCATAAAATTCAAAAATTCAAACTATATAACAAAGAATTCCGAAAAGAATTAAATTAAAATAGCTTGTGCGTAAGAACCATACAACTTCCATTACCTACTATTATACGTATTATATACACTTTTTGGACATAAAATTGGCTTAAAAATCCAAATACCTAACAATTTTCCTATGAGAGAAAACTGATACATGTGTACAGACATAAAAAACTGAGTTTACATAGCGAAGTAAAAAAATAACAATTCCCTATAGTTTTAACATAAGAATTTCTACGGTTACTTCCTACTACAGTAGATATTACTTCCATAAAATTCAAAAATTCAAACTATATAACAAAGAATTCCGAAAAGAATTAAATTAAAATAGCTTGTGCGTAAGAACCATACAACTTCCATTACCTACTATTATACGTATTATATACACTTTTTGGACATAAAATTGGCTTAAAAATCCAAATACCTAACAATTTTCCTATGAGAGAAAACTGATACATGTGTACAGACATAAAAAACTGAGTTTACATAGCGAATTAAAAAAATAACAATTCCCTATAGTTTTAACATAAGAATTTCTACGGTTACTTCCTACTACAGTAGATATTACTTCCATAAAATTCAAAAATTCAAACTATATAACAAAGAATTCCGAAAAGAATTAAATTAAAACAGCTTGTGCGTAAGAACCACACAACTTCCATTACCTACTATTATACGCATTATATACACTTTTTGGACATAAAATTGACCTAAAAATTCAAACACCTAACAATTTTCCCATAAGAGAATACTGATACATGTGTACAGATATATAAAACTGAGTTTACATAGTGAATTAAAAAAGTAACGCTTCCCTATAGTTTTAACATAAGAATTCCTACGGTTACTTCCTACGGTAGATATTACTTCTATAAAATTCAAAAATTCAAACTATATAACAAAATGCAACCAACATCGTTGCTTTCTTTATTCTATTCTATTTCTCAAAACAATTTTTACAGATGCCACACGCAGCACGTAAACTTTAAAAATTACATCTACTTTTTAAGATAGCACGCGATCATGTTTTATATATAAATTAAATCATTAAATTCATTTTTTTTACTTATTTTTTTTTCATTTTGCACGCGCACTTTTTATTTCCTAATTCAAAATTATTAAAAAAACTTTTTCGATGGTGTTTGTTTCGATACCGATTATTATTAATTTTCTTTTCTTTTCTTTTTCTTTCAAAAAATAAATAAATAAATAAATAAAATAAAATAAATAAATAAATAAAAATAATTAATTAATTAATTAAAAAGATTTTGATGAATTTTGCAAAAGCAGAATTTAGTTTAGGACCTATCCTTATTTACTAACGTTTAAGTGTTCTAGCGAGAAAACTTCGAGATAGATAAACATTGAGATAACAGATTAATTTCCTATTATATGTTGACAAAGATCTCGAATGTAAAGTATTATAATATATATTATTATTCAACTTGATTTAAGTTAATATACCTGCGCAAAAAGCAAATATATGTGCAACGAATGAAAAATCATAAAATGACTATCCAAATTATGAAATAATAATTAATAGTAGGCACATAAAACTTTCAGGGACAATTTAGAATGACGCTATAAACTGTCACTAAAAAGCAGAAATCGTTCCAAGAAACCACAAAAAATATACGTGCCCTTTTATTAGCTGAGGACACTGGGCGCTAACGGGTTAAAAGAATTAAAAATGAATTTTGAAATTTATTGATTATTTTTGAGGAAAAAAATATAAAGGGCATGTCTATGTAAAAATTTGCAAAGAATTATATGCTTATTGTCATATTTTTATTTTTAATGTCTTTTTTTTTTTTTTTTTTTTTTTAAGATATTGCAAAATCCATACTTTATTCTTTTAAGTAGGTTCTAACAGACATAAAAAAAAAAAAAAGTCTTTTCGTAACTATTTGTAGAAGTTTAAGCATTTTGAAAATCATGAATTCATGAAAAAATGCAAATTGGTGAAACGCAAATCTGTAAAAAATATATCAAAAACATAAGAATTGTTACCTGAATATATATTTTATTAAACAAACATAATATTGCTCAATTTATAAATATTAAATGGAGATATAAGCTTTTATATGAAACCTTCAGTGGTGCCAAGTCCTCATAATCGTCCATTTATTTTTGCATTTTACTTATTTTTGTTACTTTAAGTACATGTACTAGAAGCGTTTATCTGCTTAGCTAATCACTATATTTAAAGAAATTTTCAAACACTATATTTTAAATCACTTTATAAATTAAAAAAAATCCATTGAAATCGCTAAAACGTCACTTCAGGACCCCGTTGCCTTCGGCAGCGTCTTTCTTGCCTGCGCTATGTCGGTTATGGGTAACACAGCCTGATTTACGCCTTAACTGGACATATCAATTTAGGTGCTAACTTGACGGGACAGCCGTTATTCAAGAAGGTGATTCAGGAGAGATCAAAACGGACCTCCTTCCATACAAAATTTTGTACCCTATGACCAATTGTTTGCCTTCAAGCGACCAACACACCTGTAAGTTTAACTTTGTTTTTGTCACTTTTTTTTTTGTTTGTTTGTTTCAACCGAAGTTGGTCAGTAGACTTCTTATGGATGTCATTCGAACGATTTAGGATACTGTAAAGACACTGATTTTTTTTTTTAATCAGTTGAAACTTTTTCTATTAATTATCTGCAAAAAGTAACATATGGACACTTGGAAGATCAAACACACGACCTTTGCGCCATTAACTTGATGCTCTAAACGACTGAGCTAACGGGCCACGGAAAGAAAATTCTTTCCGTGTTCTTTACATTCATGTTTCTATCTCCAGAGTCGATCGTTTCCAAAATTTATATGTTTTAAATTAATTAATTAAACAACTAATCAAAAATTCGGAAGTCAGGCTTCGATTTGTATCAGGAGGTTAAAACGGACTTCCATGCAAAATTATATAGCTCTGCGATCTGCCTTTTGCCTACAAATATTGCCTACACCATACACACGCATATAATCTTTTATTATACTATGTTGAGATATATATATAATGGAAAATTTATCATAGCGATAGCTTTCCAAATAATGAACCAAATCACAACAAGCTTGGATAGTGGACTTATCTTACAAATACCTTGTATGAGTTCGTTAACCAAGATGAGTTCGTTTGCTCCACCATTTTATTTCCAAATGACGAGCCACTTGAAAATTTCAAATCAACATTGTAAAAAACGTATTTAAGACGGATTCATTTAAATTTTGGTCTTCACCAAGTTTATTAATGAACTTGATCTTCCACTTTCTTTCAAACTGGCATATACCTTAAATTAAGGGAGCCAATTGAAGACTGCCGCTTTCAAATTCTACATCGTGATAATTTTTGAATTACTGAATTAATTCACACCAAAGTTGAACAATGATCACATATTTTGGATGAGTTCGCTGAACAACTTGTTCCGCCATTTTGTTTCCAAGTGGTAGTCAATAGAAGTCAGGCTGCCACTTAAAAATTGTCTACTTAATAACCTTTTAAATGCTGAACTAATTCGAACAAAATTTGGAAAGTAAACTTATCTAAGAAATATCTTGACTGAGTTCGCTGGGCAACTTGCTCCGTGTCTTTTTTTCCAAGTTGTGGCCATCTAATATCAGACGCCTACGTGAAAATTTGTCATTGCGGTAACATTTGAATTGCTCAAGATAACTTTTGAAATACTGAATTAATTCGAACCAAAGTTGCTCAGTGGACTTATTTTACAACTACCTTGGATAAGCTAGCTGGTCAACTTGTTCCGTCATTTTGTTTCCAAGAAGCGATCACTTAAAAAAATTTCAGCACTATAACTTTTGAAATACTAAATTAATTCGAAACAAAGTTGCTCAGTGGACTATTTTACAACTACCTTGGATAAGCTAGTTGGTCAACTTTTGTTTCCAAGGAGCGATCACTTAAAAAATTTTCAGCACTATAACTTTTGAAATACTGAATTAATTCGAAACAAAGTTGCTCAGTGGACTTATCTTACAAATATCTTGGATGAATTAGCTGGTCAACTGGTTCTGCCTTCTTTTGAGATACTCAATAAGTTCAAAACAAAGTTGGAAAATAGACTTACTTACAAACATCTTTGATGAGTTTATTGGGGAACTGGCTCCGCCATTTTGATTCCGAGTGGCGGCCATTTAAAAAGTTGTTAGTACCACAATTAATATTAAATTAATTCGAATTTTGTAATTTGTAATTAACAGGGATTAACAAGGAGGAGGTGCCGCTCACCACTCCAAGAGTGGTGTCGAGCGCTTCAAGCTATGCTAGGCCCCTCCTCCGGAACGTTTATTTAAAAATACACACGCAAAAAAAAAAAAAAAAAAAAAAAATTACAAGGGCCGCTAGAGACAGGTCTCCCACGCGACTGTAATTTGTAGTTCTAAGGGCCTTATTCACCAACTTCTTAACACTCGGATTAAACCTCGGATCAGTGGTAATCGCTCGATCATACAAAAATCGGTATTCTCCAACAAAAATCCGCGGCAGATCTGTAGAACAGAGGTTCACTGGTGTTTGTTTACATTTTGGCGATATTATCCGTGCGCCAACGAACCAAGGAAATGAATTTATCTTATGGCAACCTTACAAAACGTTTGTTTACGTTCGAAATGGAAGAAATATTAATGCAGACGACTATTTAACGTAATTAAATAAAATTATCGAAGAAACTTCATAAAATGGCGATGGTTAATTAACTTTTTAACTACAATATTTTAATAAATAAGCAAATACTTAACAAAATGCACGTTTTGTCATCGAAGTTTTAAGAGCAAATTAATTTCAACAACACAATAAATGTAATTAAATAAATGAAAATTCAGAATAAAAATATAACTTTAAAAGTAATTAAAAAAGCATGAAAACTTACAATATATGCAACATGAATTTTATTTATTTATTTATTTATTTATTTTTTCATTTTGAAATTTCTGTTGACTCCATAATACGTAAATCACATATCAAATATTTCACTTCGCGCTCAGTTAATTCGTAACATTCGAGGATTCTAAAACCGCATTCAAATGAATCGAAACACATCGGTATAAAAATTATGAGAATATACAAATAAAATAAAAAACATATTTTCAAGTTATCAAATGATACGCTTTCATTTCTCCAGACACATATCGTTTCGAATTTTTCATTAACACTTACATTTCAGCGGAGGGGGAAATTCCCTAGTTTTCATAAACTTGACCAACAAGTGATTGAGTGAGTGAGTTTTACGTCGAACTAGTGCTGCGTTGTGGGCAATGAGTACGGCAACCAAATATCCCCATTTTCTACAGACAACGTTTACTTTATTCGCATTATTATAATTTTTTAAAAAATTATTGAAAGTAAACTATTTAATATTCAAATTTTATTTTTAGTGCTTATTAATTAAAAATGAAAAAAAAATACATGCATAATTAGTTAATTGTAGCAATTTAAAGCTTCTCTGTTTTAAAAGTTCACGGATCCGGCCACTGTAACGACGGAGGATGAATTGGGACATACCCCTAACTAAGGTATATGAACCAACAAAGAAACATGGCTGTATAAAGCTATGAATCTGAAAACGCACATAACTCAGCTCCGCGGCAATCACTGTCGCGCATTTTAAAACCAAAAAAACATCACTGGACACCCCTACCACGCTGTGCATGAATCTGAAAACGCACGTAACTCGGCTCCGCGGCAATCACTATCGCGCATGTTAAGACCAAAATTTCCCATAATGTAGCTCTAGTGGAACGTAAAATGCTCTCGAAACAAATGAACCAATCAAATATCGCCTAATTTCCCATAATGAAGCTCTAGTGCAACGTAAAATATACTCAAAACAAATGAACCAATTAAATATAGCCTAATTACCCATAATCTAGCTCTAGTGCAATGTAAAATACACTCAAATCAATAAAAATCAAATGAACCAGTAAAATATACTCAAAACAAATTAACCAATTAAATATAGCCTATTTACCCATAATGTAGCTCTAGTGCAATGTAAAATACACTCAAATCAATAAAAAACAAATGAACCAATCAAATATCGCCTAATTTCCCATAATGTAGCTCTAGTGCAACGTAAAATACACTCAAAACAAATGAACCAATCAAATATCGCCTAATTTCCTGTAATGTAGCTCTTGTGCAACGTAAAATATACTCAAAACAAATGAACCAATCAAATATCGCCTAATTTCCTGTAATGTAGCTCTTGTGCAACGTAAAATATACTCAAAACAAATGAACCAATTAAATATAGCCTAATTACCCATAATGTAGCTCTAGTGCAATGTAAAATACACTCAAATCAATAAAAAACAAATGAACCAATCAAATCTCGCCATACTGCTTCATAATAGAATTGTTAAGTTATGTTTACAAGGATAGGCAGTTTCTCGCTACGGAAGGTCGCCAAGCAGAAAGTGAACCTCTGTTCTGCGTATCAACCAAATCCGCTGTTCACCGGCTACTCTAATTCTCGGATTTGCTGAACCATGGTTTAATCCGAGTGTTAAGAAGTTGGTGAATAAGGCCCTAAATTTGTAGAGTAGACTTATCTTAAAAATATATTTGATATGTTCGCTGATTAACTTGATCCGCCATCTTGTTCAAAGTGTCGGCCACTTGAAAATTTCAAATTCGCACATAAAAGATATTTATGAATCGATTTGCTTAAAATTATGTACCAATATTTTCAAGTCTTGTTCCGCCAACTTGTTCCAAAATGGCGGTCGCTTGTTGAGATAAAACAAACCAATCTACTCTTCAGGTTTAGGTGGAAGAACTTGTTAAAATAATTATTTGTTAAAATTATCTTCCATGACGAATGCAGACATTTTTCATCCCAGAGAAGTATAACACTAAATATATATATATATAAAAAAAAAAAGTCAGTTGTGTTCTCCACAAAAAGTGACATATTATTATTATTATTTTCCTTTTGTTAAAATTGAAAAAAAAAACTAGTTGGCATAGGTGGACTCTGCTTAGTTCCCCATCTTAGATATGCTCTCATAAATTTCTAGTGCGAGACATATTATAATCATGTTAAAAGAAATGAATTTGACCAAAGCTTGATACAGTGACAGAATGAAATCCCCGCCTAATAGGCTACCCACCGTTCACTTCAATATATTTATCTTATTCTAATCTATTAATTTATTTTATCAGGGTCCATTCCGTTGTTTAGTTTTCATGCTACTGTTTCCAATGTATTAATCCTCAAAATTCATATTTATATGAAAAATTTACAATTTCGCTATGTTGATAAAATCGTAAATTACGAAATTTTCCTATTAGAATATTTGTATTCAATCATGTTCAAAGAAATATCATAAATGTAATTTTGAAGTTGTCTAATGTATTTATGATCTTCAAAATGGAAGTTTATGCTCAATTTTGCCTTATTCTGACATGTTAAGTAAATCGTAAATTCCAAATAACTTACGAATTTTTTAAATTGGAAAAAATCACAGTTTGTGATATTCATGCCAGTATCCTAAATAATATTTCGAAAGTGGTTTGACATCTTTACGATGAAAATATCCCTCAAGATTGACGTTTATGTGAAATTTTGCTCTATTCTGCCATGTTAAGAAATTCGTAAATTTCCAATAACTTACGAAATTTTTATATTGGAAAATTCATAGTCATTAATATTTATGCCAGTGTCCTAAATAATATTTCAAAAGTAGTCTGACATCTTTACTATGAAAATATCGCTCAAAACTGACGTGTATGTGAAATTTTGCCCTATACTGCCATGTTAAGAAATTCGTAAATTTCCAATAACTTGCGAAATTTTCAAAGTAGCATATGTATAGTTACTGATGTTCATTCCGGCATCAAAACTGACATTTTAAAACTGGTCTGACATTTTTACAGTAAAAAGTTTCTATTTAATGCACGTTTAAGTGAATTTTTGTCCTATTCTCCCATGTTAAGAAAATGTAAATTTCTAATAACTTAAAGTTTTTTAATTCGAATGTTCCAAATAAATAGGGTTCTTGCCACTATCGAAAGTAATATTTTAAAATTGATCTTATCTCTCTGCGATTATTTGTTCGTGAGATATCGTGTAAACAGACTAACAAACTAACGGACTAACGCACTAACGGACTAACACACTAACGGACTGACCCACTAACGGACTGACACACTAATAGACACCCTACAGACAGACACCGTACAAATTTTGTCATTTTCGGATTCCTCACACCTGAAAACGTGTAAAAAAGTCAAAAAACCGAGGTCGAAATTTTTCACGATTACCTAAGTTCCCCATACCTATAGTATGATGGGGAACTAAAAAAAATCGATAACTCTGTTTTAAATGATCACAGATCGATAGTTCAACCATTCGTTTGAAAAATATTGAGGCGTTCTTTTTAAAGATACCTATATTGAAAAATTCTCTCCCCTCCTTCCCCGTTGGCTATTACTATTATTAAATATTATATTATGATAATATGTATAAAAAATTATATATTAAATATTATATTACTATTATAATTACGATTATATTATACGATTAATGTAATAAATATTATATTACTATTATACTATGAAATAAAAAGAGTTATTTACTATTATAAATAACTCTTTTTATTTCATAATGATTCGCTAAAAAGAAATTTATTGTGCACATTTATGCGAAATTTTCTTCGATTCTGCCATGCTAAAAATTAAAAAAAAAAAAAAGATGCTGCGATCCTATTGGATGATTTTCATAAAAAGCTGAAAAGCACTAGTTTATGTGAAGGTTCAACTGCATACGATTTTGTATGAAATTCTGTGCAGTAATTTCTGAGATACAATTGCAACAAAACTGTCTTACACACACATACACAGAGACACAGACAGACATTTCCTGAAAATGGCCAAATCTTTTTAGACTTCTCAAAACGCGTAAATTCAACGAAAACAGGAAATGGAAATTTTTTGTGGAACCAATACTTTCTTCTATTGAATATGGAGGAAAATAATAATACAGTAGGACTTGGATAATTCGAAGTTAAAGGGACCAGAGAAAAATTCGAAATATCCAAAAATTCGAATTACATATACTATTCTGTCAAAAAGAAGAGATAAAAAAATAAATAAATAAAACTCTACGATCAAAGATTTAACATATTAATTTTATATTTAAGAATACTGCTACATTCATCCCCGCCCCCCAATAAAATGAATATTTTTTTACGAGCTTAATTATTCAACACTTTTTAAAAAGTAGTTAGATATTTTTGATTGCTTCTTTAAATACAATCTTTGTGTCATAGCATATGACTTCAGCCTATCAATGGACTCTTCCCACCTGACGTCATAGGTCACATGATAGAGGAAAAACAAATAGCAGACGAAGTCTTGTTTATCTAGAGCGATTGCTGAAATAACATATTTTCTATTCTTATTTTTGATCAATCGTATTTAATCTGTGTTATTTTTTTATACATCATCATTTTTAATCATTTTTATATCATTATTCACCATCTTTTGTTTGCTGTATACATTTACAATCATCATTTAGTTTATACCTGTTATTGATGTTCATGATGACATGTTTAAATACTCTGATTTTTGGTACTTAAATCAGTGACAGTGCAATATCGTACTACGTAAATCCATTTAGACCAGTAATTAAGTTAATTAACTTGTTGTAACACCTTTATGCAATTAAAATAAATGAAAACATTTTAAAATTTCAATTTATAATCCGTAAACATTCCACAAGAAGCTATTATTTATTGCTAGATCAGTTAATGTTACAGTTACACTACAATATACAAAAATCGATTCTTATAGGTAAAAATAAATAAACATATAAAATGTTTTTTAAAAATTATTAAATTTACAAATACATTTATTCGACTGTTTACAAATGCACAATATTACTTTTATTTTATTTTATATTAAATATTAAAATTTTTGTTCTTAAGAACAATATTTAATTGAATTCGATTATTTGTTTTCCTCTATCACGTGATTGAGCAGACGACGGTGGGAAGAGCCCATTGTTACAAAAATAGAATCTTCTACATTAGACATGACTTTCAATTAAAAAAAAAAAAAAAAAACTCGAAGTTCATGTATATGGACCCTATCTTCTGATGCACTAGGTGGGAAATACTCTTGTATTTCCTTATCCTTCTTTTGAAAGGCTGTTAAAAAATAATAATGCACTTTAGCTGAAAAAAATCTCGGGAACAAATTTTAGTGTAATATTTTAAAGGTAATCGTATGAAAAATTCGAATTATCCAAAATAGAATTCGAATTATCCATGATTTTTTAACATTATTTTGATACAAAATTCAAGGGAATTTCGAATTAAACAAGTTCGAATTATTCAAGTTTCACTGTATTAACATTTTTTTTTTTTTGCCAAAGTGGTATTAAAAAATTCGTACTATTTTCAGCTAAATATTTTAATTGTAGCAAAAAAGCATCAAAATGTCGGATTCACGAACTTAGCTTTTTCGATCTGACGTAACTCATATGACGTAATATGTGTCGAGTGAAAGGATCGCGCATAAAGATTCATTGCAGCCGTTTATCAAGCCTTGTGTGGAACACAGGTGTTTTGAAAAAAACGCATTACGCGGCCTAATAGAGGGTTTTCAATCATATTCCTCCACATTTTGTAATGGAGCGAATACAGTGTTGTTCTTTCGCAACCCTATGGGTCAAAATGTTAAAAAGAGGTTAGGGCGGAATATGAAGCCAGATGCTGGAAATAATGAAAAATAAAATTTAGCCCCATTTTGGTAATAATGAATATATTTTTTTCTTTGTAACTGTTGAATAAAATTGCGCAAAATGAAAAACGGGTTGTATAAGCTATTATTTCAATCTTGCTGAGAGGAAACATTA
The DNA here is from genome assembly GCA_963930645.1 of Salticus scenicus. Lineage (NCBI taxonomy): Eukaryota > Metazoa > Arthropoda > Arachnida > Araneae > Salticidae > Salticus > Salticus scenicus. The sequence continues at coordinate 205,092,523 of OZ005662.1, read as the reverse complement.
AAATTCTGAATAACTAAATAGCTAATGAAATGGAAGTGGTCAGAGCTGTTCTAACTACCCAAAAGTTCACTTTATCTATACAATGTTGTAACTGACAATCAACAAAATATGGAATACTATTTAGCCACGTGCCCTAAATAACTGGCATCAGATAACTGAATGCAATAAAATGAATTTTAGAAAGACATCTGTATCAATTTCTATATTTATTTACACTGAGAAAAAAATATACCACCTTCATCTAGAATGAATAAATGGTCTTTTTCTAAATCCTTAAACTAGAAATATAGATTTCCGAGCTATGCGCATAAGGCACGCCAACAAACTGAATAGATGAAATGGTCGAGAATTTCTAGTCTACACATTTCTAGATGGTGAAACAATATTCAATATATTTTGTATTACGTGAAATTCTCGCTTGATTTTCTAGAATTGGATCATAAACCAAGATTATAGTTACTGAAACCCGCCTCTTGTAGTCTCATTTATTTGCAGATATTTTAAAATAACTTTACCCTCGATAATATAGGCAATGGTGAAACAATATTCTGAATCTTTTGTATTACGAGAAATTCTCGCTTAATTTTCTAGAATTAGGTCATAAACTAAGATTATAGCTGCTGAAACTCGCCTCTTGTATTCTCATTTATTTGGATATATTTTCAAATAGGTTTGTCCTCGATAGTATAGGCAAACGCTCAAGAATTCTAATAGAGGTCTCTAGAATTCGCTTTCGAAGAGGACTAGAAAATTTTTTATAAGAAATTTATAAGGATGACATGGAACTATTTTTTCTAGAGCCACAATTTAGATTCTAGATGTCAGTTATAGAATTTTTTTTCAGTGTATTGGCGTGCCTTATACTAATAGCTCGGAAATCTATATTTCTAGTTTAGGGAATTAGAAAAGCACCACCTATTCGTTCTAGTTGAAAGCGGTATATATTTTTTCTCAGTGTAATTATTACAAATTAAAAAACAAAATAAAATCTGGATTTACTGCACTAGAATTAATGATTCCCATCAGAATGCATTTTAAATTGCAATTTAGTAGCACATCTGTATAATTTATGTATACTCATTAGAAATGTGCTTAGAATAAAAAATCTGGAGAAACCCTAATAGACTTAATAGATTTCATGAGTATGCATTAAATTTGCAATTAGTATAATTCCTGTTAATTAATCTATACAGTTCCTATGTATTTATTACAATTTTATAAATAAATTCTGAAAAGAGTTTATTTGATTTGTTAATTTCCATCAGTACGCATTAATCTACAATTTAGTCACACGTCTCCGTAATTGTTTTATACTCATTCCAAATTTCCTTAGAATAAAAATCTAGAGAAACCCTAAAGACATAATAATACGCAAGCGAAGTGATGACGTCACTGGCCATCCGTGGATGCAAGGAAAAGGTTTCCTATGTTAATCTCCCATTGGATTTTTTGTAAAAAAAATATTAAAAATCGAGGAAATTATTTCCCGATTTCAATCCCCATATTTGGGTATATGTATGTATTAGTTATCGTGTGCATGCGTTAGATTAAGTTGTTTTTGCTGTAAAATTGATAAAATTTAAATTTTAAATTTCAAAACTGTAGAAAAAAAAATGGCAAACTTCCATTTTCGATTGAAAACATAAACATTTCATTTCAAAGGGTGATATTTACACAATAAATATCCAACTAATATACTAATTAAATGGAAAATGATAAATATTGTATCATAATTTGAAGTCAAATTTATTTTAAAATTTCTAAATAAAGTGCCTGATATAAGATACTCATATGCTGCAGCGGAATACATTTGATATCTGTCATCCTTGTCGGAAAAAATAAATATCGCCAAGTTATCTGGCGAACATATTTAATTCCTTTGAAAAATCATTGTTATTTTAACAACTTATATTAAGAGAGTAATGAATAATATGAAACAATATTTCGTACAATACATATTACGAAAATATCCATTTGGCATGTATATTTTCGTATTACGTTTCTGATCGCCAAATACAGAAAACGCCAAGGATGACAGACTTTTGAAATTTAAAATTAAAATTTTATCAATCTGACAGCAAAATAACTCAATGTAACGCATGCATACGATAACTAATACATATCTATACCCAAATATGGGGATTCAAATCGGGAAATAATTTTCCTCGATTTTTAATAATTTTTTACAAAAAATCCAATGGGCGATTAACATAGGAAATATTTTTTTTTTTTTTTTCATCCACGGACGGTCAGTGACGTCACATTTCATTTGCATATTCCCACGAGTACACATTAAATTGCAATTTAGCTACGTATCTGTATAACTCCTACAGACTTATTACAGATTTTTTATTTTATTTATTTATTTATTTTTTAATAAAATCTAAAGTGATTCCACTAGATTTAATGTTTCTCATCAATATGCATTAAATTGCAGTTTAGTCACCCATTCGTATAAATGATTTATATTTATTGCAATTTTTCTTAGAATAAAAATATAATCTGGAGAGACTCAACAAGACTTAATAATTTCCATCAGTATGCATGAAACTGTAATTTTGTCACACATCTGTTTAATTGCTATTTATTGATTCGAAAAAATTTTCTTAGAATAAAAATTTGGAGAGAATCCACTAGACTTAATAATTTCCATCAGTATGCATTAAACTGCAATTTAGTGAAAAGTCTGTATAATTACTAAATACTTAATAAAAATTTTCTTTAAATTAAACTGGAGTGATACCATTAGACTTATGTTAGACCAAACCATTTCCATCAGTATGCATTAAACTGCAATTTAGTGAAAAGTCAGTATAATTCCTAAATACATAATAAAATTTTTCTTTAAATTAAACTGGAGTGATACTATTAGACTTATGTTATATCAAATCATTTCCATCAGTATGCATTAAACTGCAATTTAGTGAAAAGTCTGTATAATTCCTAAATACTTAATAAAAATTTTCTTTAAATTAAACTGGTGTGATACCATTAGACTTCTGTTAGATCAAATCATTTCCACCAGTATGCATTACACTCGTATAAAAAATCATGAATTAAAGAATAATTATTCAGTATAAATAAACAAACCTGAATTTGTAAAAGTTGTTTGAGTATTATACATATATATACAGTCGGTAACAAAAGTGTCCGAACACTAGCAAAAATTCCTATGTAAAAAAAGTACACTTCATACGGTTTTGTTAAATAAATCCTTATCGAATCATGTTCTTACACTCACTAAGAACAGGATTCGACAAGGATTTATTTAACAAAACCGTATGAAGTGTACTTTTTTTACATAGGAATTTTAGCTAGTTCGGACACTTTTGTTACCGACTGTATATATATTTATATATTGTTTATTATCATTATTATTTTTGTTGTAGTTTTTTTTTTTTTTTTTTTCTTTTTTTAACCAACTTCATATGTTTGTATAGAACCGCAAACACTAGATACCCCAAAAACTCTAACGCTAATTCTATTTAACTCACAAGTATTTCTACCAATTTTCAACCCAATCAGATTTTTTTTTTTTTTTTTTTTTTTTTTAGACCGCAATCGCAGCACGCTCACATACACACACAAACATTTAGAGCAGTGTTTCTGAACGGGTATATAGGACAGTGGACTGCAACTGGTAGTCTGTGGAGCACTAGTAGTTCGCGACAAAATTTTGGTAGCCCCCCCCCCCCCCACCCGAAAAAAAAAATCTTGACATTATTTGTATTTTTTTAATGTTTTATTAGGAATTATACTGATGTTAATGTAATCACTTATGTTCATAACATTAGACTTCAGAATTTTCTGGATAAGAGAGAGGATAAATGAAATTATATTTTATTACCTTGAATATAAAATGTCAGACATACAAAAAACATTTACAAAAAACCAAGCAGAAAAAATGAGATTATCAGTAACAAGTGTAAAGCACCCTGCAGATATAAAATTGCAGCCATCCACTCATATAGCAATATCGCTATAATAATTTGTTTAATTAACGACTAGAAACAGAATTAAGCAAAATCACCGATATTTCCAGAAAAGCTAGTAAAAAAAAATCATAAATTGTGTAAAAACAAAATTAAAAACCTTAACCACACAAGTGATGTCCAAAAGATCAAGAAAAAAGTTCACTAATTCCGCCCCATGCCACAAAGGTGCAACAAATAAAGTTAAGGGCCCGCTTCACTGACCGCCGTTGGAAGCCAAAGCTAATGTTATTCTATGGGAAATTTTTCTTTACAAATAACTTATTAACTAATACATATTTTTAAATTCTGTTTTCACATTCTGAATATTCCCAGCTGTTAAATTGACTGTCCTTTTATAGAAAATTATTTTTTTAATCTTTTATATTTTATTTTGAAGCTGTAAAATACTAATTTTGAATATGTGAATTTTTTTCATTTTGCAATTTCAAAATAAAAAATTAAAAATTAAAAAAATACATTTTTAAAAAAGGTCCGTCAATTTAACAGTTGGAAATTTTCTGAATGTGAAAACAGAACTTAAAAATATGTATTAGTTAATAAGTTATTTGTAAAGAAAATTTCCCCATAGAATAACATTGACTCGGGCTTCCGGCGACGGTGAGTGAAGAGGGCCGTTAAAAACTAAATAACCAAATTATACATACATATACCCATTAAACCTAATAAAAACATTTTCTGAAAAATCCGCAATGAAAAAGACAATATAAATCAATTAAAAACAGGTGGCATCTATCAAATTAACTACGTAAATGAAAATAATAACCCAGGTGCATACATTGGAATGACGAAATAAAAATTTAAAAATGCGTAAATACGCACCAAAATGATACCAAATTTAACAAAATAACAACAACACTAACAATAATAAACCAGAAGGAAAATTTTGAAAATAAATTTTAATAGCACAAGAAAACTCGCAAATTGTGAAAACTATAGCTATGCTTTGAAACGGGAAGCCGTGGAGGTATTACCAATCCGGTAACATGAAACGATAATGACCCAGGTCTCATCGACACCAGATGGCGTTCGCTGCTCAATAGAAATAGAGACCCTAAACTATGGAACCTAATTAGAGCTGCACGATATCAGAAATTAAATATCGCGATATATCACCAAGTTAATATCGATATTAATGATATTATCGATATTTCTTTCAAGAAAGGCGAAAATAGACATTTGCTACTTTTTAAAAACAAATGAACACCAATTTTAATGTATACAAGCGTGGATTGTTTTCTATATATTTTCTGGTATATTACTTTTTCATTTTTAAAAAAGTAATAATAATAATTAAAACAAAAAACTGCATAAAGAGTGAATCGATGTTTTGTGTTTATTTTAATTTATATTATTGCTTTTAAATATACATTGAGAAAAAATATATACCACTTTCCTTTAGAATGAATAATTGGCCAAATCCGAAATCCCTTAACTAGAAATATAGATTTTCGATCTATGCGTATAAGGCACGCCAATAAACTGAATAGACGAAATGATCGAGAATTTCTAGTTTACACATTTATAAATGGTGAAACAATATTCTGAATATTCTGAATCTTTTGTATTGCGAGAAATTCTCGCTTGATTTTCTAGAATTGGGTAATAAACCAAGATTATAGTTGCTGAAACCCGCCTCTTGTAGTCTCATTTATTTGCAGATATTTTTAAATAACTTTGCCCTCGATAATATAGGCAAACGTTCTAGAGTTCTAATAGGGGCTTCTAGAACTCGCTTTCCAAGGGGACTAGAATTTATGACATGGAACTATTTTTTCTAGAGCCACAATTTAGATTCTATATGTCAGTTACAGAATTTTTCTCAGTGTACTTGTGTGTAATTTGTCTTCCATTCTTCCGAATTTCAGCTTTAATTATTTTGAAATAACCTTTTCACAGAGTTAATATGTGATATGGGTTTTATTTACACAGTATAGCATAAAAATTCATAATTATAATAAAGATAAAAGCTTAACAGAAATGAAACTGTCTTAGAATGTAGATGATTAATAAAATTTTGTTCAGAAATCATCCCTATAATATATATATATATCAATGATTCACTTACCTGCAGAATTTTTTAAAATAAATATTAGTATGCGTTCTGCGCCGAATTTTCATTCCTAAGTATAAAGAAAGTTTATTTATTAGTAGTCGTGACAGTCATTGATAACGATATGGTTATAATTAAATTAATTTCTGTGAATAAGAAATGCACAGTATATACATAAAAATGTTGTTTATAAACTTTCTTCAGTATTGCCATCGAATAATCTTTCTCGGTTGTAGAGAAATATTTTTAATTTGAAATCTTCATAACTCATAACTCATAACATAAGTATTCTAAAGGTCAGTTACCTGCCATTTTTATTTTTGGATCTACTTACCATACAATTATATATATATATTTAAATATATAAATTGAATTCATATTTTGTAATAGTTTTATAACAATTCGAAATTTTATTATATATATATATTGTCAGTATGTAAATAATATGTTAAAAAAATAATAATAACAATAAAAAAATTTTACCGCTTAAGTTTTATTTTGTTATTTAAAATAACTCATTTTACATTTAAAACTTTTTTTATTTTATTTATTTATTTATTTCAGCACGACAGGATTATTTCTTTCAATATACAATTATGCGTTGTCGCCCTCTTTAGTGTTCTATCTTATATATACCAGGATACCTGCTAATATACAATTTTACCATTTAATTTCCGAAACTGTCTTAAAATATTAAGTCAAATCTGGATAAACCAAACTACAATAAATAAGTAAATATGTAAAAAATAAATAAATAAATAAATGACTATGTAATTAAATATACTTACTTTTACGTCGAAAAAAATATATAAATGTACAAACTTTTTTTTTTTTTTTTTTTTAAATAAGAAAACTGTTTTTTTTTTTTTTTTTTTTTTTAATTGAGAAAAACAGTGCTGAAGAAATTGAACCGCTTCAGCATATGGCAAAATTTAAATTTGGTACCGAAGTAACCCGGATGTTTCTTTCCAAAATATTTACTTATGCAATTTCGATAGCCACTTTAATTCATTAATCAACTGACAACAAAATTTTAAAGTCGTTCTAAAATAAATTCTGTTTACATAGAATGTAAGCAGAATTTCTTTCTTTTTTTTCACTTTTCTTTTCTTTTAAACCTCTTATATTTAATAAGAACAGCTAATAATAATAATAATAATAATAATAATAATAATAATAATAAAATTCTGCACAAAAAATAAAATAAAATAAAAATGAATAAATAAAATAATAATAAAATGATCAGTGTTATATCATCGTTTAATCAAAAAACTGTCATTATAAAATTTTTGAAGATAAAAATCTATTTTACTAGCTTAATAAAGAACAAAGTTTATTAAAATATTTAATAATAATAATAATAATAGAAGTAAACATATATACAAACAAATTTGCATTCTATGATACTGCGCACGAACACAAATTACAGATCGAAATATATTTGGATATTATTTTACTATTTTCATCTCCAGGACATCCTAAATATTTCCTTATTCGCATTTTTTTTTTTTTTTTTTTAAATACCACTTAATATTACTTCGAACAATCGATGCGACTGCAAACATTCATTTTACATTCAATATTCGAAATTATTCTATCACGTAAACCGCAATACTGAGAAAAGATATCGATATCAATGAGTGAATATTAGGCAGACAAGTTTATTGCTCTCGCGATCAAAGTTTATATATCAATATTTCAGAACCAATAGTAGAACTTCCCACCGACCACGCGATAGGGATATTAATATTTCGTTTCGATGTTTCGACTAAGTATCAAATGTCTGTCCTACTGAACACGGCTGCTGGTCGTAGGAGTGAGTAGATAACAAACACTTCACGCGTTGATAAACACATGTTGAAGCTCGTATGTTGTTGGCCAGTAAATATCGATACTTTGAAATGTACCAATATCAATGAACCGATAGCAGGAAAAGAGCTAAAACAAGAAAGTAGATACATTGCGGTAACTTAGTTTTCTTATTAAAAGAGAGAGATCGTTTGGGGTTGGGGTTAAGGCCGGTTTCCACTGCGAGTTCTTGACCAAGGTTCAAAAAGTCATTAATCACGCTTCCGACACAAAGAGCCAAATGTCTTGTCATCAGTTGTAGCCCTTTTTTATCAGATTGCGCAGTTACTTCAAAGGAAAGCATGCAAAATTAACAAAGATATCTGCTTCTGGCCCCTCAATTATCTCAGCTGGGGGGGTTAGGACCAGGCACTTTCCCCTTCGAAGCAACCTCGTTGAACCAGGTCCAACCGCTTGATCACATCAAAGGATTCTGAATAGCGCCGCTCGAAACATTTCCAACCTACCCTCAGTGGAAACTGCACTTTATGTTTTTCTACTTTAGTCAGTAAGTAATAGGAGGAAAGAAGAAAAGGGGTATTTGTGTAAGTTATTCGGCTCTCTTTGTTCGGGATTTGTTCGATGGTACTGTGATATGATGTAGTGCAACTGCGGCCCGACATAACAGGTGTTTTAATTTCTTCTTCCCCCATCTATACCAACTGCGGGCAGCCGTCCTAAATCCCCTATGTCAACTGCGTCCGAACGTAAAATATCGCCAAGTGCGTCGAATCGCCAAGTAAGGATAATAAAATTGTGCTAGTAATATTTCAGCATAAAAACTTGATAAGTCTTGTACTTTTTTTTGGCATAATTAGTGCAAACAACTTTTATATCAACTTTATAGAGATTTGAAATCTTTAAATTGCGTTTCTCCATTTTTTTATGAATTCATGATCTTTAAAATACTAAAATTTCTACAGGTGTTTCAGAAAAGGATTTTTATGTTGAATTAAAAATAAATGTTAAAGTTAAAAATAAATAAACTGATAAAAAGTCCAATTAAAAATAATGTTAATTTTATGATCATTCTTAGGGTACTTTAATTATTTATTTGGTAATTATTTTAGTTTGAATTTGGTAGCTTTGGGGATTGATCACAGTAATTGTTTAAACTAATAATAATGTTAAAATTAAATAATTGAAATGTTTTAATATTTATTATTATTATACATATCCGTTTTAAAAAATAAAACTTATAAATATCTTTGTTTATTTAATTTCTTATTGATTTAAATAAATTGTGCAATTAATCTGACTGGGTTGCGTCTAGGGATTCACAAAATATTTTGGATACGTTATGGAAAAAGATAAAAAATAGTTAATCGGAAAAAAAAAAAAAAAAAAAAAAAAAAAAAAAGTAACGTTGACGAATATAATAATGGAACTTATGTTAATTCCTAAAACATACTTAATACTTGAAGTTAATTATAGTTTGTGTACTAACATAATTGGTATAGAGAAAATATTAATTCACGTTAGTATCTTCAGCTAAATTATTACTTTTGTCTGTGGATTTTCATGTAAGATTCTTTGAAAAAGTAAATGAATGTGTAAAAAAAAAAAAAAAAAAAAAAAAAAAAAAAATCACAATAAAATATTTGAGAGCATTAAACTTAATACGTATTTTCCATAATAGTTTTTATTATCATTATTATTACATTTATCTTTTCAAATATCAGAGAGAAAAAAAAAAAAAAAAAAAAAACTATTATTTTTTTATTTATTTGATGTTTAAAGGATATTTTTACTCGTCGCTATTTAGATAATAACAACGAGTATATATATAGATATATATAATACATATATAAAGTTTTAACTATATGCATGCTGCATTTTTCAATTATATTTTTTATATTTATGTAATTGCACTATTTTTTTTTTTTTTCTTTTCTATGTTTATATAGTAATTTAATGTGCCTCCCCCTCATTTCCGCAAAAAATAAATTAGTAAAAATTGAATGGAAATGTAAATTTCTAAAACCATTACTGAGAAAAGCAATTTATCTTTTGAGTAATAAATAATAACAAGTCGCATACTAAATTATAACCATGTGCAAAAGTCTTTGGCGATTTTCTCGAAAAATGTTCTTTGGCGGGAAACTTTAAGGGAACATTCTTGGGACTCAGTTGGTATAGGTGAGGAGAATTCCTGGGCCGCAGTTGACCTATGGTAGAGATAAAAATGTCATTTTGGGACACAGTTGACCTAGACCCCGGTGATGCGGGCTAGCGCGGAAGCAGAATTTGAAGAAGGTATTGTAAGATTGGCGTTCAACGTTATTTATTGGCATATCAATCGATCGATTATTTTTACATTAGTTATTTCAAAACATAAAGTGTCCTTATAAATATGAGAAGGTGTGTATATGCATTTAGAACCCTATGGATCAGTTCTAGTTCACAAGTGTATTTTGAGGCTGTTTTATCTACACCAACTTTAAATTGTTTTGTTCTATATTCTGGAAAAATAAGATTGATACCAACTCCACCGTCTTCCAAGGTGTCATCCAATGATCCATCAGTAAAGGCATAAATGAAGTTACCTCCGGAATGCGTTTCAATAAGTCTGATTCCTTTAGCTTTGATGTTGCGGATTATTATTTTTATTTATTTATTTATATATTTATATATTTATTTTTTGTTTTGAAGTGAAAACTTCTATAAGCGCGTTGAGCACTTTTTGGGTGAACAAAAATCATGGAACTCGCGTCATCGTTACCGAACGCTTTCCATGAGTTATATGTATACTGTGTATATATGTACATAGATATACCTCCGTGCGTTATTAGTATACATTATATATATACACCGTGACCAATAAGTTCTCATACACTTTCAAATTTTTATTACAAGAACACAAAATAAATCATACAAAAACTTTTTGTATCAAATTAAAGTAACAATCATTAAGTATCTTTACAATAAATCCTTTGGAATAATTCCGACTTTTAGTTTCTTAACGAGCTTAAGTCTTTTTTGAAATCGATCACATGCGGCACGCACGGCTTCCATTGACATTTCCTACTATATCTTTTGAATTACATTTTTAAATTTGCTCAAATCAGTGATTTTATAGTTATTCAGTTAGGAGAGCAAATATGACCACGCAAAATAATGAAGGGGGTTGATATCGGGGGAGTTGGGGAGCCATTCATTCTTTGGCAAAAAGTCAGCTAAATTTTGACTGCACCACTCCTGAACCACACGTGCGGTATGAGAAGGGGTACCATCTTGTTCGAAGCAGAAATATTCCGCCCCATACATTCTCTGGACATTTGGGAGTAAAACGTTTTCCAAAACCTCAGTTTTATAATATTAGGCATTGATTTTTAACCCCTTATCAACGAAGACTAACGGGAGTTTTCCTCTTTTGGAAATAGCGGTCCAAACCATCACAGACGAAGCATTTTGATAACGCGGAACGTAATGTTGTTCTCAGGGATGTTATCAATAGAAACTGATCATACTCTGTCATTTTCGGGGTTGAGACTTTGCTGTAAACTGAATAGTTTCTCGTCTGAAAAGACAAATTCATCCCCAGCGTGCCAAGCGAGAATTTCTTCCACCTTTTGCTTCCATTTCATCTTAGCAGACTCTAAAACTCCGTGAATTTTAAGTTTTCTATAAACCTTGCACCCAAGGTCCTTTTTCAGAATGTTTAGCATTGACTCATTCGATATTTTGAGCTCTCGTGCTAATCTTCTAGCAGATCTTTATCCGTTTCGTCGTATCCTTTCCCTGACCCTTTTCGCAGCCTCTTTTGTCCGAACGGACCTCGGCCTGCCAGATCTTTTTCTGTCATCGACATAGAACGTCTTATTATACCTTCTGATAGTTCTGTAAATGAAATCTCTCTTCACCCCCAGGGCTTTGAAGTCTCTGAAAATTTCACCGGCTGCTCTTCTTTGACGAATTTATTTATCACAATTTCTCTCAATTTCTTCATTCTACCTAATTAAAGAAAAATTATAATTACTACGTCATATACACTTGGAATAGCTTTATAACTTACACTAAATTGCCTGCAAAATATTTGGGACTACAGCAAGACATATGTATAACTTTTTAACGTGCTTCAAAAGTTGTATGAGAACTTATTGGTCACGGTGTACAAAGAGTATATCTCTCTCTATATATATCCATATATGTAGCGCACGGCGCGGCATGCCTCATATATATATATATATATATATATATATAAAATGTACACTAATACGAGTAGTATACTGACTACTGGCATCTGTCTCTTTCTAGTTCTATACTCTATGTATGTATGCACTTTTTCCACAGTATCTACATAGTTCACAAAGTACAAGCACGTGTTTTTTTACAGACTGTTATATTCTTCTTTTTGCTTTCAATATAAATTTTCAAATAAATTATAAAAAAAAAAAAAAATATTTTAATCATATTACAATATTAACACTTCTTTACAAACCAAAAATAATTCAAAAATAATAATCTAATAGCTCGACGATACAATTCACAAGTTACTTAGTTTTCACTTCTATCGGCAGTCCCCAATGACTGCCTTTTTAATTTTTTTTTTTTTTTTTTTTTTTTTGCAAGGTTCAAGGAGATCAGTTACAATTTTGGTATGTTTTGTTAGTATAGAACACAGTATAGAAAGTAGAATTCGTTCCTGTAAGATCTCGCATGTGTGGTGTTCAAGTCGAATTTGCCGTCAGATCGTTTGATTATACTTTAATATAGAAGATTGTTTAACCCTTGCATTTTCGCTCCACTTCTGAAAGGTTCTATTGTGAATAGGATCCTTTTCACAACTTCTAATTTTGTTGGTGAATTTAATGACATTATATTTTATTCTGTTTTTGAGAAGCTGCAAACCACATTCCAGCTGCGATTTAGTATTACACAGGTCGACATGAAAAAATTTGATTTTATAATTTTGGCTGATCTTTATGTTTTTTGGTGCACTGAAAACGAAAATAAAGCCAGTTTTTCTCTATCACGTATAATTTTTTGTCAATACAGGGTGCCTACTTATACAAATCCTTTCATTACTCTTCCACCAATATAATTATATGGCAAGTTTTATAGTATGTTTTGATGATTAATTTATCATAGATACCTACTGTTGTGATTGCACAGCACTTATGCGACGTAAAACAATGCAAACCAACCAACCAACCTATTGTTATGATGGTATATATAAGAAATTGTGTCGGTAAACACCCTGTAGTGACAAAAATCTATACGTGATAGAGAAAAAACTGGCTGCATTTTCGGTTTCAGCACATCAAAAAACATAAAGATCAGCTAAAATCATCAAATCGAATTTTGTCAACATCATTTTGGTAGGCCTGTGTTATTAGTGGAGGAGACGGTACCGGTGATTGTTAACTTACTGGTTAACATGCATATTCAAACCTATCTTTTCATAATAAATAATGAATCAGTGCCTGCAGAAAGAGCTTCAGTCTATTTTTGTTTCAAAATTGACTGCCGAGTGGTTCTTCGCTCAAAGCTGGTAGATGTGAGGTGCCACGCGGGTTGCGTATCTCCGAAATGTTGGCGCGCGCAGAACAAATTCACAATTTTTCGCCAGAGAATGCGATTTTCGCCAAATCTGGAAGTGCAAAGAGAAACTTCACGCCGCTTAACCTGTATAAATAAACATCCGGCGTTTTTCTTTCTTTCTTTTTTCTTTTCTTTCTTTTTTTTTTTTTCTGATGATGATTAATGTCGGATTTAAATCGCAAAACGAAACATATCTTGAAATTAAGAAATAATTTTCCGAATAGAGAAGTAGATAATAGTAATGGTAATATATTAGCATTCAGATCCGATTTCATGTATAAGGCCAAAATGTTTGTAAAAATTGTTCAAACAAATTACAAATTCTTAGTAAAATGCATGAAAAATGTTCATAAGTCCAAATCAGTAGTACGCCATTTTACATTTCAACTATTTTTATTATCATTTTGTATTTACATTTTTAAAATGTACGACTTTATAAAATATTTCTCTTACGATGCAGTGCTTGAATTTTCATAAATTATCACCTTATATTTGTCTATTATGTATTTTTAAAGAACATCTTAATCATAAAAAAATAGATATTTCGTGTTCAATTTTATGGTTGAAATTCATAAAATTTTCTACGTATAATTTCCTCCTCGGATATGTCCATTTCTCATTCTTTACCCCCCCCCCTCCCCCCACAACCCCAACATACAAAGTTATAAAATAAAACGTTAAACATTTTATTAATGCTATTTTATTTGTTTTTCAGTAATCATAAACAATCTAACTTAATATGTTATACAAATCAAAGTAATAATGATGCGCATAACCATTCTCATCCTATATTTATTGTTACTAATTTCTATTGAGAGCGAAATGTATTCATATTAAAAGGAATGAGTATGATAGAACACTCAACACAGTCGCAGACTGAAATGCCGCACCTCATACGCTACCCTCTATTCGATTCGATACATTTGACTTATCGTAATTAAATGACTAATTTTATTAGGATTGTTTTCGTACATTAATTTCCAACACAACTGATCCCCATATTGCAAGTTCGTGGGACGTATTGGCCTAATTTGTCAAATGAAGGAAACACAATTTTTAATTACTAAAGTTTCAAATTAAAATGTTCATATTTAATGAAGTGTATTAAAAAATATATTTTAAAATATTAGTCTGACATTTTTACGACAAAATATTGGCATAATGGACGTTTAAACGAAATTTTGCTCTATTTTGCCATGTCAAAAAAAAAAACGTAAATTTTGAATAACATGCGAAGTTTACAACTTACATTGTTCCAAAGCAATATTGTCCTTATCAATAACATAAGTGATATTTAAAAACTGATGCACCCATTTTACAAACTCAATATCTATAATACACACATACAAGTCACATAAACCAACCACTAAAAACATAATTTTTGGATTCAGGAAACCTCAAAACATATAAATGTAACAAAAATTCAATTTCGAAAACTTGATCCGAAAACAATACTTTCGCGACCTTTTACGGATAAGATAAAGTAAATTAGAATAAGAGAATAATTTCAAATTAATTAAACTTTAATTGCATTTATTACATTGATTTTTATTTATAAAAAGAAATGCTTTCATTCAATTTGGGGTAGCCCTGTATATTTACTATATATTTTACAAACACAATATAGTGTACTAATTTAGCACAGAATTTAAAACACATAGCACGACATGAAATGACCTTTCAGCAATTCCATTGTATGAATATATCTGAATTCTTTTGTGGGGTTCTGTGTAAACTTCTAATAAAGGATATACATTCTACATTGTATACGAAACATTCTTTCGTGCACATAAAATATAAGTTCAATTTATTTTATTTTGTTTCATCCAAAAATATTAAATTGTATTTACCAGAAAATTCACACGTAGACTTAATGAATTTGAATTATTTTCTTAGTCACTGTACACCAATTACTTAATATTTCATCCGAGTCCCAATATCTATTCTTGAGGTATGGTGATAACAAACACACAGACACATTCAGGCAACCGCTAAAAACCTAATTTTTTGTTTCAGGATATTTAAGCAAATGTAGCAAAAACTCAATTTCGAAAACCTGAATCAAAAATAAAACTTTTCATACAATATATGGGTAAAATAAACTAAATAATGATCATAATAATGATAATCTGGTGTGTCACTCTCACGACTTTCTTTTTTACCCTGCATTTCAATATTATAATGACAGATTGTACATTAAATCTTAAGATCAATAGCGTAAGAATGTAAAGTTTAATGTACTTTTCAAATAATCTAAAATAGGTTTAGAAACAATTTTATTTGACGAAGAGAAAGTAAATAATAATAATAATAAAAATAATAATAAAACAGATTAAAATAAAATAAAATAAATGTATTTCAAGGATAATTTTAAAAGCTTTAAAATCATAATATTACAAATATACTTCTTCATTAATCTTGATAAAATAAATTTAAAGGGTTTTCTAATAAATTTTCGTATTAAATTATATTATCTAAAAATAACGATATAAAGACTCCATTGATACATTTTTAACAATTATGATTCAGGGAGCCTCAAAACGTGTATATATAATAAAAATTCAATTTCGAAAATTTGACCCCAAAACAATACTTTCTCTACCATATATGTTGGTAAGAGAAAGTAAAATAAATAAATAAATAAATAAATGTATTTCAAGAACAATTTTAAAAGCTTTAAAATTAGAATATTACAATTTTATTTCTTCATTAATCTTGCTAAATTAAATTTAAAGGGTGGAGGATTTCAAATAAATTTTTGCATTAAATATATTATTTAAGAATTACGATACTAAAACTCCATTGACACATTTTTAATAGTTTATTCTCTTGGGGGGGGGGGGGGAAAGATTGCTCGAATCCTTAACGAATCGTGAATGAAGTGGAAAGAAGGGTTGCTTTGCGGCAGAGAGGGTTTTGACGCGAGCTACAAAAATTCGCCAGGTTCACCTGTACGCGCCAACATTTCCGAGATACGCTGCCGGGTTCGTTCTCAGGTCGCGCTCATCGTCCTAGCTGCTCGGTGTTTTCCGTGGTTTTCTCCGAAACTTGCGTAAATACAAGCTAGGACTCCTTTAGAAAGACCCTCCCCCCCACAGAGGGCACCTCCCCTCATTCATACGACCCTAGAGCAGTCAATCGCCCTTAATCCCCACAACCCAAAATTCAGATAGCAGTGATTCCAGTGTTCTCGATGGTACACCTTATCCTAATAATTATTGAGGATAGGGCAGAGAGGGCCAATATTCTTATTGCCAGCAAAAAGAGCGTCAGTCCTGGACTGAAGCCTTTACTGCTTACAATAGACTCTAACGTTTACTAGATGACAGTACTGTAGAACAGCTTTTAGATAAATATATCTAAATTACTTTTTTGCATTCCTGAAGAATATCAACAATTTTAAAGCAAATAGCTGAAAATTAACCGACATGCAAAGAAAACTAATGATTAACAAAATATTTGAAATATTTTTTGAAAATTATATCTCTACAAAACTGTTTTTCTTCGCTTAATACTAATCTGGTCGACAGTCTAACCCATATGTTATTTTATTGAGAAATTTCCTTTATAAATTACTCATTACCTAATGTATATATGCATATATATATTTTTTAATCCGTTTTCACATTTAGAAAATTTTCAATTTTTAAAATGTTTTTCGTTTTTGAAAAATCGTATATTTTCAATTTTTAATATTTCATTTCAAAGGGGTAAAATGCAAAATATTAATTAAGAGTATTTTTGCCCTGTACAAACTCAAAATAAGATATTAAAAATTTTAAAAATTACTTTTGGAAAATTAGAAACATTTTAACGGTTGTGGATTTTCTAAATGTGAAAATGGAATTTATAAAAATATATTTGGTAATGAATAATTTATAAAACAAACTTCTTCATATAATAACATGAAATTAGACTGCTGATCAAATAAGTGTAATCTCCTCTTAAAAATGTTTCATTCTTCGAAAATATCATCCACACACAAATAAAGATGAACATTTAAGATTATTTCTTATAAGGAAATAGAAAATTGAAAGAAATGCGCATATTTTTTACATGCATGCAAAAAGAGCTTCATATTACAATATCTTTAATTATTTCTGTGTGGCCTAAATATATTGAATAAATGTTTCATCACCCATGCACAAATAAAGATGAATATTTAAGAGTTATAAGAAAATTGAGATAAATGTGCATATTTTTTATATGCATGCAAAAAGAGCTTAATTACAATATCTTTAATTATTTCTGTGTGGCCTAAATATGTTAAAGAAATGTTTCATCATCCATGTACAAATAAAGATGAATATTTAAGAGTTATAAGAAAATAGGAAATTGAGAGAAATGCGCATATTTTTTACATGCATGCAAAAAGAGCTTCATTACAATATCTTTAATTATTTCTGTGTGCCTAAATATGTTAAAGAAATGTTTCATCATCCATGCACAAATAAAGATGAATATTTAAGAGTTATAAGAAAATAGAAAATTTTACATGCATGTAAAAAAGGGTTTCAGTATACAAGATCTTAAATTATTTCTGTGGGGGACTAAATGTATTGAAGAAAGGTTTTAATCTTTGAAATACATCATCCATGCACAAATAAAAGTGAATAATTATGATTTTTTCTTAAGGGGATCCGGGACACCAAATTTTTGTTTTTATTATTTCTTGACGAATTACTGTAATTATTTTTTCTGAAATTGAAGCTTTTTTGACAATGAAGTTGAGCAAGAAAGAATCTTTAAAAAAAATTTAATTTAATTAAAAAAATTTTAAATTTTGGATAAATTAAAATTTTTTTATATCTCATGAACTAATGGTTCAATTTACAAACTTTTTTCACCTTTATATACAGAAAGGATTTATCTTCAATTTGTCTTCAGGATTTCTTTTTATAATAATAATTTTTTTAAATGTTAATTTTAATTTGAAAAAAGTGCTTATTTCATGCATAACTTTTGGATTAGCAAAAAAGTTTTGCTCCTAATTAAAAATCCCGAAGACAAATTGAAGACAAATCTTTTCTGTATATAAGAGTGATATAAGTTTGTAAATTGAACCATTAGTTCATAAGATATAACAAATTTTAAATTTATCGAAAATTTTAAATTTAAAATTTAAAAAATTGTATTTACATTTTTAAAATTTTATTTAAAATTTTTTTAAGATTCTTTCTTGCTCAACTTCATCTTCAAAACAGCTTCAATTTCAGAAAAAATAATTACAGCAATTCATCAATAAATAATAAAAACAAAATTTTGGTGTCCCGGACCCCCTTAAACGACAACAGAAAATTGGGAAAAATCCATATCTTTACTTAACACGTGCATAAAGACTTTAGCCCAGGGTCACCTTTCTGTATGAACTAAATTTTCTACATTAAAATTAAATGATCTCAGAAAACTTTCTTATGCACTAGACCATTAGTGTACTTTTTTCCGATTTCTTACACTTACGTAAAAGGAGATAAATATTTTTCAGTTTTCTCGAAAAGTGGTTTTATGGGTTGAAGTCCTTACTGCACGCAGCGATTCAAGTATTTTCTATTACGCAGTCTAAATAGTGGTATAAATTTCACCAGCAAATACTGAGATGTATCCATATGGAAAATAGCAGAAGATGAGTAATGGTAGTGCCAATATGCCAATATGCACTCAAATCAGATATGGTTTCATAATGGACTTCATCAAGTTTTGTGCAATTATACATAACAGAAACTAAGATATAATCTCTCAGTAAATGGGAGAAATCGCCAGCATAGTAGCGCAAGATTTTGGTCGATATGCGCTCAAATTGAATCAGCATAGTTTTCATTTTGGCCCTTTAATATGTAAAATTTTATGTAGTACACATCAGAACCTGAGGTATAGCCTTCTCAGAAATAGGAGAAATCGCACATCGCAGCATGGCAGTGCCACCTATTAGGTGATTTGCAATAAATAGTAAATAGACTCCAATATATATCAAGGTACAACTAAATGTAAACTTTCATGAAAGTATGTGCATTAGTTCCTGAACTACAGCAGCTACAAAATTTGTGTCACAAACAACCAGACGAACATTATTTTTTTTTTTTTTCAAATCATGTTCAGGTTATTTCAAAACATGTAAATCTATTGAAAACGGGAAGTCGATTTTTTTTACAGATCCGATAGTTTCTTGTATGAATATGGAAGAAAGTAAAAAACGACAGTAAGACAAAAGAAGGGGAGAAAAGACAAATCATCAATAGAAATTGGATCAAGTTTCAAATTCTTTCGAAACAATGAGAAAGTGATTTCCAGAACTTCCGCATTTGTAAATAAGCGAGTGGAACTGATAGCCAGCATGTTTACTCAAGAGTAACCAAATAGAAATAGGACTGTTTTTACAATGTAATAAATACAAAATAACTGAAAGAAAAAGTGAAAGAAATATGACTTTTAGTGAGAGCGAAACTGAAAGTTACGAAAACGGGCAATAAGGACAAAACGTCATTCTTAAACGAGCAAAAGGCTGATGTATATTCCCCCCCCCCCCTCGCAAAAAAAAAAAAAAAAAAAAAATAATAATAATAATAATAATAATAATAATAAACATAATAATTTTAGACCTCTTTGCAAAAAATAGTTAAAACTAATTTCTTATGAAGGCACTGCTTTAATTTTGTCACTGCATACAAACTTCTTGCAAAAATTAGATATTTATTTTGAGAAAATTACTTTAATTTGTTTGGGAAGGGGAGGGGGGTGCACCAAAATAGTCCTGGGCCTTGGGCCCCAGCAGCCCTTATTCGGGCTTTGGATGTACGGCGATCATCACGCAATTTTATTAAAATGTGCTTTTATGAGTAAAATAATTTTTTCGCAATTCCGCGACAAACACACACACACACAAAAAAAAAAAAAAAAAGCTTGCTGTGTCTATTACAAAACTTTACTGTATATTTTCCTATATAAATTCATTCATTACAAATAATTTATTAAAGCATTTCCCATTATCGCTGCAAACTTTTTTTTCCAAGAGAAATATAACACTAAATATCCAAAGAAAATTGATTTTTTATTGTACTGACAAAACAATATTCTTAAAAAGTGTATTTATTTATTTTATTTTATTTATTTATTTAAATTTTTTATGAAAAAAAAAAAAAAATTATAACTTAGTCTTAAACTATCACAGATCAAGGGTTCAATCATTCGTTGTAAAGGTGTTGACAATTTCTTTTGAAAGATATCCATTATGAAAAATTCTTCTATACCCAGGATTAAGCTTATGAAACAAAAGCTTGGAAGAAACGTATTGGTTTGTTATTATTATTGTTATTATTATTATTATTATTTAATTTTAAAGCCATTTTGTTATATGCGTAAGCAAATTTAATTTTTGATATTTTTTCATTATTCACGTGAAACTACATTTCTTTTTATGTCTTAAAAAAAAAAAAACCTCGAACTTTTTTGGAAAAAGCTAAATTTAAAGCTAATATTTAAATGGCTGATTTTTAAGTTTTTAAAAGGTTATTATTTTCCTATTTTAATTAATTTAAAAAAAAAACTGATAAAAAATTCGAAAATCGCGCTTCGAGGTGCCCTCGGACACCTCGAAGCGCATCTTGATATCGAATCACGTGACTGTCGGAGCTACCATCTATGCGCTACGCTGTCTACAGTCACACACATAGGCATTTTCCTTATATATATGCATATAAATCCTGTATAATATTTCCTTTCCTCTAGTATAAATCACATCAATCAAAAGTCAGAATTTGTAAATTATCATGTCTAACACCTTTAACAAACTTTTTAAATTTCCCAAGTGAAGAAGAATACAATTAGAAATGACCTTCCACATTTCATCCCGTTGTTACGCTCGAAGCAGTTCAGTGATTAACATTTTCGTTTTTCTTTTCCTTCAAATGCAGTCTGCCAAAAGACTGGTCAGCGAGGTATTGCGCGGTATGTTGGAAACAGCCTTTATCGATAGTGCGATGGATTTAATCCTTTCTGCTCTTGCACCACTAATAAATGTCATACATCTGGCGGCTTCTTTTTTTTTCGTTCTGATTTATCACGAGATCAAATTTTACGTGAAAGCAGAGAAAGTTTTTGATTGCGGTTCAAAAGTGCAGAAAATATGCTATTTCACGTAGTCTCGACATTCATGACACGAGATAGGTGTCGAGATTGCATATTAATCAACGTTACTTTGCTTGCGTAATTTAATACCTTTTTTGGTATGGTCTGTTAAACAGATGTGACCACCACTAAATTTAATCTGAATAAATTATTTCATTGCATTGCTTCTATGAACAGCGGTTTTAACCTCCAAATGAAGAAGTTTCTCATATTTAAATTATTTTTTTCACTGTTGAGCCACATCTTTTAAACCTCTTACCCAGGACGTAGCCAAGAGCCATCCCCCCCCTCCCCTCTTACTAAATGTTGCAGATTTGTCGAAAACTTTTAAATTATACTTCATTTTTAACACTCACTGAACAAAAAATAAGTAAAAAACTTTGAATAAACACCATAAAATGCAGGAACTCGCAACAATTGTTTCAGGCTGGAAGAAAACCCGACCCTTCATCAGGCGATAAAGTAGGCACGAGCGGTGCACACAAACCGGCAACTCACAAAACTCGTTTCAGCGATGAGTAAAAGCAAATAAAACCAAATGTCATTATAAATATTGGTGTGACCAGAATAATAAAATGGAAGAAGAAATTCGTCTTAATATTCTTAATGAACTTAATTTCTTCTAGTCTTTCGAAAGAAATTAATTATTTAAAATTTCTTGATGTTTCTCGAAGCTATAACCTATCTATCATCGATAAAGCTCTATATAAATTCAAAAATCCTAAACGTCCTGTTTCCAAACTGAATAATGACGGTCTCAATCCAGTAGTTTTACTTTTTTATTTGGCTTAAAACACAATTTGGATTTAAAATCATTTGTAAATTCGTCAACAAAATTAAATTATCTTCTCTTAAAGATTCCATTTCTACTGAAAACCGTTCGGACATTTATTTAATCCCTTGCTCTTTGTGTAATTTAAGTTATATTGGTCAAACTAAAAAGAGCTTGAAATATAGAATAAATTAGCACCATTAGAATGTTCATAATGAAGAGATTTCCAAACCTTCTATTGCTTCCCACTACTGTGTTCTTGGTCATTGCTTTGATTTTTCTAAAATTAACATAATTTCTTCTCCCATCTCCTCTTCCCATTCCGATATCCATGAAGATTTTTACGTATTTAAAAATTCGAAAAATCTTGTTAATAATATTCCTTCCACTCCGTTCTTGTCTGATGCTTGGAAATTAAATTTGGGTCCCCCTCCCCCTTCTTCTTCCTTTTTGTAATTATGGTCACACCAGTATTTATATTGACGTTTGATTTTATTGTTTTTTCCTCATCACGGAAATCAGTTTTGTGCCGCTTTGTTTGCAGCACTCGTACCTACTTCGTTCGCCTGACGAAGAGTCGTGTTTTCTTTCGATCTGAAGCAATTGTTGAGTGTCATGACATTGGCGTTTTTTTTACTACTGTGCCCTAATGTTTGAACCCCTCCGATTTTTTTTTACTTTCTTCTATATGTAATATAGAGAAAGTATTGGATTCGCGAAAATTTTCGAAGTCCACTTTTTGATGGATTTACATGTTTTGGGATGTGGAGAACACGAATTAATAGTTTTTAGAAAATGTCTGTCTGTCTGTCTGTCTTTCTGTCTGTCTGTCCGTCTGTCTGTCTGTCTGTCTGTCTGTATCATTTTTTTGTGGACGCTGTATCTCACGAACCAATGAATGAAATTTAACCAAACTTGGTATTTAGTTGCACCCTGACATAAACTGGTGCTGATTAGATTTTGGGATCAATCGCTCGATAGGTGGCGTTGTGATCGCATTTTATGCAAATTTTTAACATGGCAGCATAGGACAAAATTCCGTATAAATTGGCATAAAGAGAGTTATTTTACACTTGTGATTGTAAAATTAATATGAATTATTGATAATAGTAGTGGTTAGCTAGGAAAAAAATTTTGTGCATGTGGGGGCATCGGTTCCCCCCCTGTGGGGGGGAAGTACCCACCCGGGGGGGCAAAGTTTCAAGATGGGTATCTTTCGAAAGGTCTCGTCAATACCTTTAAAACGAATGGTTGAACCATAAATCTGTGATAATTTAAAACAAAGTTATCGATTTTTTTTACTTTTAACAAAAAAAAAAATCGCAATATTTTTTTTTTTTTTTTTTTTTTTTTTTTTTAACGAAATTTAACCAAACTTGGTATTTAGTTGGTCCCCGACATAAACTGGTGCTGATTATGTTTGGGGATCAATAGCTCAACAGGTGGCGCTGTGATAGCATTTTATCTAAATTTTTAACATGGCAGCATAGGACAAAATTTCGTATAAATGTGCATAATTAGAGTTGTTTTAAACTTGTGATTGTAAAATTAATATGAATTATTGATAATAGTAGTATGTAACTAGGAAAAAAATTTTCTGCATGGGGGGACATCGCTTCCCCTCCCTAGGGAGGAAATACCCCCCCAGGGGGGGGGGTAAATTTTCACAATGGGTATCTTTCGAAAGATCAGGTTGATAATAGTAGTATGTAACTAGGAAAAAAATTTTCTGCATGGGGGGGCATCGCTTCCCCTCCTTAGGGGGGAAATATCCCCCCAGGGGGGGTAAATTTTCACAATGGGTATCTTTCGAAAGATCAGGTTGATAATAGTAGTATGTAACTAGGAAAAAAATTTTCTGCATGGGGGGGCATCGCTTCCCCCCCTGGGGGGAAGTACCGCCCCGGGGGGGATAAATTTTCAAGATGGGTATCTTTCGAAAGGTCTCGTCAATACCTTTAAAACGAATGGTTGAACTATAAATCTGTGATAATTTAAAACAAAGTTATCGATTTTTTTTACTTTTAACAACAACAACAAAAAAAAAACCTTAGAAAAAAAATCGTACTTTTTTTTTTTTTTTTTTTTTTAATATTGTTACTGATTGAATATGTATAGGTAAATATAGAAGAAAGTCTTGTGGTGGCCACAACATACTAGTTTTTTTTTTTTTTTTTTTTGCTACGGTTTTGCCCCCTACCAAAAAAGAGACGGTGTTGTAATAAGTTTAAAGCCTTTGTCTGTCTCTGACATCGTCGCTTCCAAGCAAACAGACCGAAATTCTTAGATAGAATTATAGCTCTCAATCTTTCGGTTTGCAAAACATGTTAGACAAAATTCGCTAACAACAATCTTTCACCTTTTAAATCATGTTGCATTATGAATTACGCATTCATTATTGTTATTATTATTATTATTATTATTATTATTATTATTGGACCATATATATTTTTTTCGCTGGGAGTTTTAACCGATTTTGACAAAAGTTTAAAATTGGGTATAAATCGTGATTTTAAGTGCACAGTCCAAAAATCTGTAAATTCGGTTGAATATTAGAAAGTTTATTGAGATTTTTTTTAATTTACTTGAAATGTGATTTTTTTTTTTTTTTTTTTTGCCGCTTTTCATGGACATTTTAAAGTTTGCTGTCAGTGTTGCGATTTCAGTGTTGCGATTGTCAGTGTTGAGCTGTCAGGGTTGCGATTTCCAACTCGTAATAGAGGATAAAACTTTCATTATGTACATTTATACGAAGTTTTGTTGTATACTGCAATAGTAAAAATTATGAAAAAAATGAGAAGGCAGCGCCACTTTTTGAGCGGCTGATCCCAAAATTTAATCAGTATAGTTTAGGTCAAGGTCCAACTAAGCACCAAGTTTGGTTAAATTTTGTTCATTGGTTTGTGAGAACGTCGTCTATAAAATTTATAACCCACACACACACAGACAGACATTTTAAAAAAAATGTCAAATCGAATTCAAGACATCTCAAAATAAATCCATCGAATACCGGTGATCGGAAGTTTTCCTGAATTTAATATGTTCTTCTTATATATGTAGAAGAAAGTAAAAAATGCTTATTTTAATATTTGTTCTGTGTGTATGCCGTTTGATCTTGGGATATTCAAATGTTTTAAGTCGACTTGGCACCATTGACAGCAGTAGGTTTCATATAAAAGCTTATATTTCTATTTAATATTTATAAATTGAGCTATATTAGGTTTGTTCAGTAAAATATATGTTCAGTACTTGAAATATTTTTTACAAATTTGAAATTTTTTAATTGTGTTTTCTCAGTTTGCATTTTTACATGAATTCATAACCTTCAAAACGATTAACTTTTAGAGATAATTAATAAAGAACTTAATATGTATATATATACTTTTTTTTTTTTTTTTAAATGCTTAATAGAACCTACTTAAAAGAATTAGGGGGTAGGTTTTGAAATTTATTCATTAGTTTTTGAGAAAAAAAAAAGAAAAAAAAAATCTGGTGTGAAACAACCACGCGACTTCTATTACCTACTATTACACGTATATTATATGCATTTTTTTCAGATATTATGGACATTTTTTGGAATTTTCCAGTAAGAGAAACTTGATACACGTATAAAGGCACATAAAACAAAATTTACATAGCGAGTTAAAAAATAAGAAGAATATATATATATATATATATATATATATATATACTTTTTAAACACAAATTTCCGAGATCTAAAACTGAACTACCTAATTAGGATGATCGTTAATTTTCCTGTAATAACCATTTAATACAAGAGAAAAGGGTATCTAAAATGGGTTTGTGTAACAATTTTCAAGAAAATCGATAGAGCCGTTTCTGAGACACCAACTTTTACTAAAACTTGGCATACTCAATTATTCACCGGAAAACAATAATTACATACAAAAGTATATGTAAAAGTTGGTTAATATGGGGAGTTTGAAAAGAATCCGTGCAGACATTTTTAAAGGAACGCACGTGCGATACCTAAAATTGAGCTATTTATACGTGACGACTGCCAATTTTTCTGAATTAACCAACTATATCATTTCAAAGGACATCTAATAGAGCATTTATATAGTAACTGTGACGAAAATCGTTAGAGCCGTTTTTGAGATACGGCACTTCCGGTTTCCCAGTTTTCACCAAACTTTGGAAAATTCATTTGTGCACCAGACCTGTATCAATTCCGAAGTTTCGTATTACTATTTTTATTAGTCTCGGAGATATGATAGCCAGAAGATTCCCCACATACATACACACACACTGACCAATTGCCAAAAACTATTTTTTTTTTTTTTTTTTACTCAGGAGGTCTCAAAACGTGTAAATCAGGTGAAATATCGAATTTTAGGACCGAATACAATACTTCCATTACCTACGGTTGTAGGGTAATGGAAGTAATAAAATATGCATGTCTATGTAAAAATTTGAAAAAAAAAAAAAGACAGAGAGAGAGAGAGGGAGAAACATGATTTTTGTTAGATTTTTATTCTTAATATTTTTTTCTTGTAAAGATATTGGAAAATCCATCCTTAATTCTTTTAGGTAGGTCCTATTAAACAGCCAAAAAAAAAAAAAAAATATATTATTATTATTATTATTTTAATAATTCTAGAAATTTAAGCATTTTGAAGATCATGAATTCATGAAAAAAATGTAAGCTGTGACAACGTAATTTGAAGATTTCAAATTTCTAAAAAATCTATCGAAAACCATAAGAAATATTAGCTGAATATACATTTTATTGAACAAACCTAATATAGTTCAACGTATAAATATTAAATGTAAAAGGAAATATAAGCTTTTATATAAAACATACTTTAGGGGTGATGCCAAAGGGGCCAAGTTCCCTTAATAGAAGCGATTTTCTATATAACTACTGTAATATGACAAGCTAGGTATAATGCTATTTAATAAAGAATAGATTTGTATAGAATGCAGTAGTGACTGTGCCACCTTAAAAAAAAAAAAAAAAAAAAAAAATATTGGTTATTACAAAACATTTTTCGATATTTTCCTATACAAATATACGCTGTACAAATTATTTATTAAAGTTATTATATATCAATATTATTTTTCATGCCAAAGCAGACGATTTTCAGCTCTGAAATGTGTAGCACTAAATGTGGAACGTAAATCAATTTTCTGCCAACATCCGACGATTTTTAATTATTTATTTATTTATTTTATTTTATTTATTTATTATTTATTTATTTATTTATTTATTTATTTATTTATTTATTTGTAAGTCTGTAAGCACAAATTGAAAAATTTGGCTAAAATTATCACAGTTTTAGGTTTCAACTATGCGTTTTAAAAAGGTTGGCGAATTCTTTTGAAAGATACCCATTTGAAAATTTACACACGCAGACTCCGCCCCCTTCCCCTCCAGAAGGAAAGTGGTGGTGGCGGTGAACGTACGCATACATTTCTTTTCTTTGGTTGATCGTTACTACCTATTATTAATTTATTTATTTATTTACAGTGAAAAGTTAACAATAATGTTCATTATGTTCGAAATTTTGTCCTATACTGCCATATTAAAAATAATAAGTTGACAGCGCTACCTGTTGAGAGATTAGTCCCCAAATGTAATTAACACGAATTAAAGCCAAACTCCAATTAATTATCAAGTTTGGTTATATAACGTCTATTGGTTCCTGAGATGCAGCAAATCAACAAAACTTTTTATTCACACACACAGACAGACGAACAGACATTTTCGAAAAAATGGTCAAATCGCGTACCTAATAAAAATAATATAAATAAATAATTGTTATTGATTACACCTAATGTATGTGATGTATAAATAATCCTCTTAGTAAAACATAATATTTTTATTGCGCATATGCATTTGTACACACATACATACAGAAACGTAAGCACATTTAAAAAAGGACTGTTTTATTGAAATGGACTTAGGGAAGAAATAAATGTTGACCTCAATATATGTTCTCCTTGGATATTTTATAGTATTTCATTCGTCGTTTATGGCAACACTGACTAAATAAATTCGAAAATATGGGGAAACGACGACGAAAATTTCTTCTACCACTTTTTAAAATTCCTCACCTTCTTTTATCACATGCGTTTTATGAAATTATCAAATAAGGGTAGACTAATAAGGGAATAAAAATGTTTTTATTTGCTAACAAGAAATTTTATTATTTTAGTTTAAGCTCAAAATAAGTTATTAAAATTTAGATTCACTTTAAATTAGATTTCCACAATCTTATCAGACAGTCTAAATTTTTTCATACAGAAATCCTTATTCTATTCTGGCAGTGGTTTTTCGGGATTATATAATAATAAAAAAAAAAGTAGTAGGGAAAAAAAAAAAAAAAAAAAAATCGGAACTCATTCTTGTACATAGTGACTGTTTCCTTTTATGAGGGGGTGGTAAGCGAAAATATCCTTTAAAAAAGATGTGATATGTAATTTTAAAATATTCACCTTTTCGAATTTCTTTCTTTCCTTTTTTTCTTTCTTTTCAGGACTGAGAATTATTAGTTTCAATCTGGCAATTTTGCGGTGTCATTTTTCGATAGTTGGACATTTATCGAAATCTAAATTTATCGAAAATATAATTGAATAATTTGAAAGCGATGTTATAATTTGAAAAAAAAAAAAAAAAAAATTAATAGTCTTCCGTCCTAAACTAACTTCTGTTTTTGCCAGAATTTAATCTTTTTTTTTTTTTTTTTTTTTTTTTGAAAGAAAAAGAAAAGAAAAGAAAATTAATAATAATCAGTATCGAAACAAACACTATCGAATTTTTTTATATATATATAATTTTGAATTAGGAAATAAAAAATGCGTGTGCAATTTTTTTTTTTTTTTTTTTTTTGTGTGACAAGAAATGTAAGAAAGTTACTTCACCACTTTTAACTTATTTAATCTGACAGTTTAAAAGTATGCTTTTTATTGAACATGCCACATTGAATGAAATATATTTACCTAAATGTTATAGGTAACACAAATTTAAAGAATTAATTACAGCACAACTATTATGGAAAAGAGACATTTTTATGACCTCTGTGGTTTTAATGTACTTACAACTGTATACAAAATGACTATCCCACCAGTGTTAAATATATATATATATATATATATTATAATGGTATTTATCTGTGTACATATATCATGGTTATATTTATATATTAAGCTATCCTTCAATTTTTTTTATTTTATTTATTTTTATTTATTTATTTATTTATTATTATTTTTTTTTTTTTTGGTATTTTGCATATATTATTGCAATATTTCACTAATATTCATTATACTGGTTATCTAGCTGTAGTAGAAGCAAAAGTAAAATATACTTTTTTAGTTTAGTGGAAGTTTTAAATTTATCCTTGCTCTGATATGAATGAACATATATTTTTCTTTATTTCTTTTTAAAGTCAATTAACTTTGCGTATAAAACAAGTCTAAACTTTTCAGAAGATGAACAAACGCTTCGGCAAAAAATTTACCTTTCAAAAATTTTCCTCTATAATTAGTTAAGCCCATTCACCATCTTTTCCTTACAAATATAATTTCTTCACATCCTTACTTTAATGTGTAACAATTTTCCTCCAACACATCCGTTGGGAAATAATTTATGACTAACAATTTGCCAATAACTTTTTCCGGCGGGAATTATTTTTTCTTTTCAAAATGCAAGGTCAAGGTTGCTGAAGGTTCAATTGCGCAGTTGCACGACCTTTCCAGCCTGTACGTCTGAAAGATTTTTATAAAAAGACGTGTGAAACACAGAGTTGCGCAAAAGGTTGGAAAAGACTGTTGTTTTCTAAAAGGGGAAAAGTGAAGAATACAGAGAGAAACAGTTATTATAACTTTTAAATGCGCATTCTTGGTTTAAATCTCTTGCGTGCGCTACAAGGACAACATCCTTGATTTACGAAATGCGTATGAACTTGTTAGAAAAAACTATTTTGTAAAGCAATTGATGTACATCATCATAAACATTTCGAATTAGTGGGGAAAAAATATATAGTTGTTTGGGGGTGTAAACGATATACCGCGGGAATTATCCTAAAGAGAACATTTTGGGGAAAATGACGTCATGATCAAGTCACTGGCAATTTTACCATATGAGTTACATGAACGTTATAAATCGTAAAACATGTATGCATACCCTCCAACATCCTAATTAATATTCCGTAGTATTGTTAGTCACGCCCTTTTTCTCCCACCAATAAATTTTTAGAGTAATATTCTCCAAATGCAATTGCGATTAAATAAGAAGGAAAATACGTGAAAAAGAAGGCGGGGCTAACAATACTACGGAATATTAATTAGTATGTTGGAGGGTATGCATGTATGTAATATTATTTTATTTAATTTCTTGTATAATTATCAAGCTATTTCTGCCATCTGCTAATTAACAAATCTCTTCCTCCACAATGCAATTTAACATTAAAATAACCATGCCGGTATCAATATGTTGAGATTATACGACATTTTCTGTCTCTTCGTCTGAAAACGTCTTTTAAAAGATGTACAAAATTTAACGTTAGCAAAAACTCGCTTTTTTAAAAGGAAAAAAAAAAAATGAAAAACACAGAATAATTTTTACAATTTTAAACACTTATATTTGGTTGAAACTATATATTTGGTTATATAGTTTCAAACTTTATATTTGGTTGTCTCTTTCGTATTGTGCAAGGCCGTAGTCAAGGAGGGGTTTTAGGGTTCAAACGCCCTCCGAAATTTGCAAATTTGTCGAAAATTTTCGAGTTGAGCTTCCTTTTTATTACTCAACAGTATTAAAGTTTGAACCCTTTCCGAAATTTTTTTCTGCCTATGTATTAACTAAGCACAACTTAATGGCGCTATCAGCTCTCTTAAAATGCGCTACCAGGTTTGCTTACTCAAAAACGGACACAATATTTTTAGCCATAATTTAAAAAGAATTTATATAAAAAAAAAAAAAAAAAAAAATCAAATTTGAGTAAAATCAGTCTTTTCTGAACAAAAATCTTTTCAGTCAAAATGAACGTTCAAGTATCAGCTCCGTTCTGAACGAATTCCGTTCATTTTTCATTCAGTGCAGCAAAAATGCGTAATGATGGCGCCTTCTATTGATCATATTTTAAATGAAACATGAAAAATATTTTTTTAGATATATATAATTCATTAATTTATACATTGTTTAAAAAATATGTTGAGGGATTTCGATAATTACAAAAGTAAAATAGCAAAGTTATTTATTTACTTATTTATTTATTATGATAAATATAAAAAATGTTTTATATACATCTGACAAAAATTAGCAGAGTTCTCAAATCACGAGCGTTAGTCATAAAAAAATAAAATAAAATAAAAATAAGCAGTAAATGTCTTTTCAAAATCTGTTTCTTAAAGAAATGTGCGAAATATAAAGAAAGGAACATTTGTTTAATGTAAAAAATTATTTATGTCTAAAGTTACTTAATATTTTTATTTTATTCATTGAAACTAGTTTTTTAAAATTCATGTAAAACGTTCAAAAAACACGTTATAATGTTTTAATAATTAAAATCAACATCGGGAATAATATGCATAAGCAAATTAATGCATACTATTTTTTCAACCCATAGTTATTCAAGAAATTCTGTAGCTTTGCGTGGAAGAATTTATTTTTCTAAAAATGCTAAATTATGTAGAATGAATTTGCAAGCTTCTAAAATGTCTGCTTATCATAGAGGTTCTGTTTTCAAGAATTATTCTTCAATTTTAAACCAATAGTGTTATTTTAAGGAAGTTTATTGGATTTCACATAGCTTTATATTATATATATTAGGTCTTTGCATAAATTCGTGCGGTTTTTTATTGCTTCATTTCATAAAAATACATCAAATCAAATGACAATTTTTAATCAAAATACTCTCCATTACTTTCTACAACCTTTGCCCATTTTTCGGGTAACGAATGTGCGTCCGCATGAACTTTTGCAACGACCTAACAAAATAAAAAATTAAGTAAAAAAACATTTTTTAACAGTAGAAGCTTTTTATTGTGAAGCCCAGAAAGCATAAAATAAAAATTCATTCTCGCAAAGACATGCTATACATAAATGAAAGTTTCAACACTAAGAAAATTTTAGAGAAAAATATAAATATTTCACTTTCGCAAGAGATCAAAATTTTTAAATATTCAAAACATTTTAAAAAGCTATCGAGATCAATATTCTTAGTCATTAGTTTCTACATAAGTATTTGTTAAACCATAAATTTCAAAGGTCTCGAGATCAATATTCTTAGTCATTATAGTTTCTACATAAGTATTCGTTAAACCATAAATTTCATAGGTCTCGAGAGCTTTTAAAATATTTTGAATATTTAACAGTTTTGATCTCTTGCAAAAGTGAAATATCTATATTTTTCTCTACAATTTTCTTAGTGTTGAAAATTTCATTTATTTATAGCTTCATTTATTTATGTCTTTGCAAGAATAAATTTTTATTTTATGCTTTTCAAGGCTCCACAATAAAAAGCTACTACTGTTATTTTTTTTTTTTTTTTTTTACTTAAATTTTTATTTTCTGCTTTTTAGCTATAAAATAGCTTCTATAAAAACGAATAAAAAATTCTTAGGATACTTTGTAGACTTTGAAACAAGATTTAACCTGGCAATAAAATTACTTTAGCATTTTAGCGAAAATAGGCAAGCACTATTTTAGCTTTTTCGAAAGTTAATTCTTTGAATACCATTGATTTCTTTTACTTAGCTTTGTTATCCTCAGTTTTGTTTTCTATTCCTTTTGTTCATTGGTGATTTTAACCAAGCATCCATATTTGTGACTTTAAAAATATGAATCAGGGAAACTATGTTTTGATTTTATCAATAGAAAAAGAGGTATTCATATCATATGTGTAAAATGAAAAAGCAATTTAAAAAATCAAGTAAAGTGTAGTGGTAGATAATCATGAAATACTAGTGATAAAAATGCTTCTATGAAGCAAATTCTGAATTCTAACATACTTTTAAATATTTTTGCATTTAAATTCAATCATTGAAAACTAAAAATAAATCCAGATTACTATATAAATAAGTATTCCCAAAAATTTCAGTTCTTTCGTAGTTTTTGCCTGCAAATATTACAAAAAAAAAAAAAAAAAAAAAATCTGAATTATTATATAGAGATATTTTATACAGTTATCCAGTTTTAGCTTTTTAGCGAAATTTTGACCGACTTGTTTTAGCAAAATATGATACCTTTTAGCAAAATGCTAAAAAAACTAATGGCAGTTTAAACCCTGCTTTGAAAGATTTTCTTTCATCAATTGACACCTTTTCTATTAATTAGCTGCAAAAATTAACACATCGGACCTTGGAGAATCGAACCCACGACACGCTCTAACCAAAAATCAAAGAAAAGTAAAGAAAAGTCATTGAGCATGCTAAACGATTCCAACAAATACTTATACAAAAAGAATATTGTTCTCGAAAGCTTTTTAAAATATTTTGAATATTTAAAAATTTTTATCTCTTGCAAAGTGAAATATTTATATTTTTCTTTAAATAATTATATTTTTGTGTTTCAACAATTTTCTTATTGTTGAAACCTTTATTTATTTTTTTAATAGCATGTCCTTGCAAGAATATTTTTTTAATGCTTTTTAGGGCTACACAATAAAAACTTCCAGTTTTTTATTACATTTTTATTCTTGTGCGTTTTAGTAACTAAAAGTGGCTTATTCTTAAAAAATAATAATAAAAATTTTTTAGGATAGAGTGTACATAACGAAAGATCTTTATTTTATCATTTGACACCTTTCCTTTTAATTATCTGCAATGAAGTAACACATTGGTCTTCGAACTCACAACCATCGCGTTATCAACATGACGCTCTATCCAATTGAGCTAACAAGTGACGAAAAAAGATGCTAACATTTACGTAAAAGTGAAGGCGTTTTGTTTTACAGTGTGACACGAAAGCACGGTGTCAAAATCTAATTTCAATAAAAAGCTTCTAAATATATATATATATATATATATATATGTATGTATGTATTTTTTACTTAAAACTTTTTATTTTGTACATTTCTAATATATAAAATATTTTGTGTTTTTTAAATATCTAAGGAAAAAAAAAAGCTTCTTTAAAAAACCTTTCAAAAATTGTTAGGATACCGCGAAGTCAACGAACAATTTTCTTTTATCAAATGACACCATTTCTACTAATTATCTGCAAACATTAACACGCCAGACTTCCGAGGATCGAACTCTCGACCACAGCGTTATCAACGTGACACTCCAACCAACTAAGCCATGAAGCGGCAAACTAAACAGCTTATATTTTCTTTAAAATGGAAGCGCCTTGTTTATTAGCGTGACGCGAAGACACAGTGACAAAGTCAGTTTCATATAAAAATCTTCTATATAACAAGTAAAAATTAATAAATAATATTTTGTCCGTGTGAGAATGATTGAGAACGGCTATACAACCGTTTTTAGCATGAAATTCTATAGAGTAGTGATAGTACGTTCGTTTGTCACACAAGGAGACACGAGTTCGATTCCGGCGGAGGGAATATGATATTTTTTTCTAACATCAATCAGTTTCACTCAAATCTTGTCCGATTTCTCCCCAAAATAAATTTGTCTCAAAAATAAAAGAGCGGATCGTAACTCAATGATTTGAAAGGATTTCTCTCAACGTGAGAAGTTGCTTTTTCAACATGCTGATTGAGTGAAAAATGACTCAATTTGAGAGAAATTCCTCTTTCCATTTTTAGAGAAGACGAAGTTAGAAATGAGAGTCATTAGCGCATACTACCTCATGAAAAAATTATTCATGAGGTAAACTAGAACTCCTACATACATAGGCTGACGCATCCGCCATTTTCTAGCCCACAAGACCGACTGACGATTGGTAGTTTTTCGGCAATAAATTGCACGAATAACTCCAGAAAAGGGCACCGCCTGTTTATATTTTCTTCTAATCCAGAAAGAAGGAAAAATTGGATTATAAATTGCAGATGTAACTAGTGGATACCCGGAGCAGGAGCACAACTTTGTAGCATAAGATTTCCCTTATTTTCAAGTTATTTCATTTTATTTTCAAAGTTGTTTGACAAATTTAATATGAATTTGCTGTTTTTTTTTTAAGTTATTACTTTAAATTCTTTTAAAATTAACTTTAATATTACATTTCTTTTAACGTGAAGGGTTGCAGTTTTGAGAATGTTGGCGATGT
Source organism: Salticus scenicus (assembly GCA_963930645.1). Lineage (NCBI taxonomy): Eukaryota > Metazoa > Arthropoda > Arachnida > Araneae > Salticidae > Salticus > Salticus scenicus. Next base: position 205,057,001 of record OZ005662.1, on the reverse strand, counting down.
TCTTAAAATTGCCAACATGTTTGTTTCATGATAAGAAGTTCTAGCTCACTTGATCTGTATCGAAGTTTAAGGGCGAGAACAACGCTAATCAGGTAATCTAGCTTTTTCTACCGCCAACACTTTCCCAGACAGGCTAGAAAATGGTGGACACTGCGCCAGCTCTAATCATATAGGAGTCTTAAGGTAAACGTTCGAAATATCCCCGTTTGATACAATTTGCCTCACGTACATTCTTCATTCCCGAACTTTTGACTGCCTGTATCTCATACAACAGTTTAAGCATGAACTCTTTCAATCAGAGAATCGCGATTCCAGAACATCGTCTCTCTTCATTCCTTTCAAACATTCTTGAGGTGAATTATCTGATCCGTTATTTACATATGTGGATTTCGTTTGTGCTCAAAAATAACCCTACATGCAGCTGGAGAAAGACGTTCGGTAGCTTTGAGAGGCAATATCTTATACTTCAGACAATATATTCTTCCGCGAGATAGAAGTTTAAGGCTACTCAGTCCCTTTTACGATTTCTTCGTCTCTAGTCAAAAAATCATATGTAATCCTATGGGAAATTTGTTTATAGAATTACTCATTACATAACTGATATTTTTAAATTTCGTTTATTTTTACATTCGGAAAATTGACAACCGTTAAATTAGTACCCGTTTTTTAAAAATTGAATTTTTTAAATTTAAATTCTTTACTTCACAGGTAAATAATGAGATAAATACATTTAGTGAAACTTTCTCATTTTTAAACTAAAAATTTAAATTTTTAAATTTTTTAAATATAAATTTTTAGAAGACGAGTGGTAATTTAATGGTTGTGCATTTTCAGAATTTGAAAACGGAATTTAAAAATAATAGGTAATGTGTAATTCCTATAAACAATTTTACATATAGAATAACATGGGCTTTGGCTGCATTTGACGACCTGTGATGTAACCACCTGAAAATATTTATTAAAAGATATACCAAATTTAACCCATTAGGTGCCAAATCTCCCGCTGCGGGAACAATTTTTTAAGAATTTTTTCCTCTGCAAGTAATTAAGATAAATGTATTTTTTATTTTTTTACATTAAATATTGAAGCACCTAGCTTCTTTGGTAATTTTTTCAAAAAGTTTGAAACGTAACTTCTACTTTTTTTTTTTTTTTTTTTTTTTTTCAAGTATTCAAACAAAGATGTTTGTTTTTCTACAAAACATCAGCAAAGAAAAAGAAAAAAATAACTCATTCGAGTGTAGGGATTTAAAACAATTGATATGAAGTAAAACAGTTCTTTTCTTAAATTTTAAAAAACAGGGATCAAGAAAACTAATTTAAAAGGTTTTGCAATTTTTCAACATTAGGTGTCCCAATTAGGTGTCAGGCTATCCCAATTAGGTGTCAAAACTCCCATTTTGGAAACATATCATATCTTCTAACAAAAAAAATATATATATATATATATATATATTAATTATTTTAACTACATATGATTAGAAATGCACATTGAAACTCAAAATATACAAAAAAAAAAAAAAAAAAAAAATTTAGTGTGATTCATATAGCGGCGTTTAATGGGATAACTGTGTAAAGAGTTGGGGAAAACTCGTTTTTTTAAAAGGGGGGGGGGGAAATGAAGAGCACAAAATAGCTATCACAATTTTAATTACGCATATTTGGTTGAAACTAGTGTACATAAGCTCTCTCGTATTATGTCAGACAGGTACCTTGATGTTACCTAAATTCAATTTCAAAAAAGCAGCATTTTAACATTTTGAGGGACAAGGTAATTTTATTCATTTGAAATCAAAAGCCACCAGAAATTCGAACAATGTTCTACGATAAGAAATAAATGAACTTTTATCTCTAAAGTTATAAATGTAAAGTTTTATTTAAAATTTCCGGGGCGAGATTTTGCAGTTGGGAATTATAATTCCTTCAAAGGGTTATAGTATAAAAAGTATTATGTATATATATATATACATAATGCCTGAATTAGATATACAGCTTTCAGAAATCTTGCATTATGTTGACAGAGGTGCAAGTTTTCTGAAGGTGAACATTTCTGGTTTTCAGCATTTAAAATTCTATTTTTCATTTCATGAATTCACTGTTCTTTTATCGGATCCTTTTGGTTAATTTATCTCTTTCCATTTCTAATATTTGATGAATGTTTCTATTGGTTTAATGGTTTTTGCAAATTATCTTATCGTTAGGCTTAAGTGTTATGTTTGTGTCATTTCTCTTCTGCGTAAGTACTTTAACATGTTTTTACTAATCAGTGTAATCAAATTAAATTATCATCGTGACAATACTTTTATTCAAAATACATCTCATTTAAAATTTCATATGTTGGTATTTTCATCTATCTTTCATTTGCTGAGTGTTGCAAAGGAATTAAATTATTCAAATTATATATATATGTGTGTGTGTGTGGAAATGGAGGAGGAGGCTAAGTAGATTAAATATTATTTTATTGAATAAGAGGGGAGTTAACTACGGAGGGGCTCTAAATCAGATGAGCATTATTTTAAATAGATCAGAATATTAATAAACTCAGGCAGCATTCAGCTACAAAACAGAATTCGCCTTCTCTCCTCTCTTGCTCAACTCTACCGATCTCTTCGGCGGGTTTCCTTCAATTTGTTGGCTATTGCCCCTTTTAGCAGACAAATCTTGTACTGGAATGGAGCTGCCAGTCTGCAGAGGAAAATACATAATGGTTTGAGTTAAGGACGGTTTCCCTTGCGGTTGGAACTTCGAGGTTCAAAAAACCATTAATCACGCTCCCGACACAAAGAGCCAAATGTCTTGTCATCAGTTGTAACCTTTTTTTATCAGATTGCGCAGTTACTTCAAAGGAAAGCATGCAAAATTGATAAAGATATCTGCCTCTGGCCTTTCAATTATCTCAACCTTATCTCAGCTGCGGGTTAAGGCCAGTATCCACTTGGGCTCAAGATCAACGCTCAAAATGTCATTAATCACGCTTCCGAAACAAAGAGCCAAATGTCTTGTCATCAGTTGTAGCCCTTTTTTATCAGATTGGGCAGTTACCTCAAAGGAAAGCATGCAAAATTGACAAAGATATCTATCCCCAGCCCCGCAATTATCTCAGCAGGGGACCCCGTTCCAGGGTTTTGAGCCGGAGTGAGCTAGAGTGAGCTGGCGTGGCCACATCAAAGGATTCTGAATAGAAAGCGCCCAATGAGCCCAAGTGGAAACCGGACTTTAGAGCCAGGGAATTTCTCCCTTCGAACCAACCGGTTGAACCACCTCCAACCGCTTGACCAAATCAAAGGATTCTGAATAGTGCCGCTCGAAACGACTTCCAACCAACCTCAGTGGAAACTGCATTTTAGAGTAACAGACATAGGAGACTGAGGTGACGTCAGCCGATTGACATATACATACATATAAATAGAGAGAAAGAGATTAATTTTACTCGTTTATGTAAATAATTATTATTTATGAAGTACAGTTTTTTTTTTTTATTTATTTTTTTTTTTTTTGAAATACACATTATATTGAGTACTATATATAGCTATATGGTGACAACAAATATTTATATACATTTATCTGCAAACTTCCCCATTTCTTTATTGTGAAAAGAAATTTATTACAATTAAACGAATTATTTCGATCATTACTTTCTTTTTCCCTGAAAAAACAGAATTGAAAAATCTCTTAAAAATAAATTTATGGGATCCTTTGAAATTCTGAGGATAGTACCGGACCTCATATGGGCCTACTCATTAAAAAGGTCCTGAGCTCCTGAGCACAATATCCTTTACTTATGAAATGAGTATTCATTTGTTCGGATAGGATTAATTTAGTTTGTAAAGTAATTGATGCACATTATCTTGAATATTTTAAATTGGTTGAAAAATTGTCTGGGAAAAGAAAACTAATAAAAAACACTATTACTTTGGGACAAATATTTGCTACGATATTAATCATTAGGAACTATTTTATTTCGGCTACATTTGATTTTATTATGATTTTACATATATTTTTACGAACTATATTTCACTGTCCAAGCAAAAATTTAGCTTCTCCACTGTAGCCCATGACATTTGGCTACTGTGGACAATAAAATGATTAAAAAAATATATATATATTTAAAAAGCTATATTGCTAAATAGTTTGATTTACTCACCAAAATAAAGATAAATATGCAAATGATTAAATATATATATATATATATATATATATATATATATATATATATAGATATATATATATATTCTAAGCTAAAAATGTTTTTTTTTTGAGCGGACAATACCTAATCTCGCCGGCAGCCTTCGCCCATGTTATTCTATGGGAAAATTTGATTACATAATTACTCATTACCTAATGTATATTTTTCAATTCTGTTTTCACATTTAGAACATTCATAAGCGTTCAATTAGTACTTGTTTTTCAAAAATTGATTTTTTAAAATTTTAGTATTTCATTTTGCGACTAGAAAATGAGAAAAATACATTTTGTGAAAAATCGCATTTTTGAACTCAAAATTAAAATGTAAAAATTAAAGAAAAAAAAAAAAATGAATTTTTCAAAAATGAGTACTCATTTAACGGTTATGAATTTTCTAATTGCGAAAACAGAATTAAAAAGTACATTAGGTAATGTGTAATTGTCGCAACAAATTTTCCCATAGAATAACATTGGATACGGCTGTCCACGGGATTACGTACTGTCCCCTCTTAATACACTTTTTCGGAAAAATTTAAAAAATGTCCACACGAACTTACTTCTCAATATATATCATATACATAACTTTTAATATTATTACGCAGCAATATGCAGTTGAACCTCGTTAACATAAACCCGCTTAACATGAATTACTTTTAACATGAACTGTTTCCCCGTCAAAATGAAGATCAGTTTCTGAGTTACTGACATGAACTATTGATAACATGAACGAATTTTTTATTCCCCTTGAGATTCACGTTAACGAGGTTCGACTATAATATACATTAATACTACATTTAAACATACATATTAACCCATTACCCGCTGCAGTGTTGCGTTCACGCAACACCAGAAATAATTGCGTTTAACAGTAAACTAAAAAAGATATTTTGTATTAAGCATTGTTTTTAAATAAGGAAAAGATGGATGTTTATTTTATTACAAAAAAAAATTGATCTGAAAAATAATTTTATATTTAAAAATAAATTTCAAACTTGAAGCGCTAATCAGTCCAAAACTTTTGAATATCATCATGTGTGAATAAGTTTACATAACTTGTAAAAAAAAAAATGTTTCACAATAAAATTATTACTTTCGAAGTCATCTGTAGTGTTTGCTGTTTTATACTCCCGCAAGAAAATTTCCGTAAACATTTATTTGTCTTCATTATATACTCTTATTCCACTGAAGTTGTACAAATACAACACCCTGTTTTTAGTAAGATAAGACTAATTTTAATAATTTTATTTTAAAGTATTGTTATATATGATCAAAATAATGAGTATTACTGTTTGTGTTTAGAAAAAATCATTATTTCTAGTTTTGGTGGTTAATGGGTTAAGTTGTCTATATACACACTCTTTTAGCATTAGGCACACACATGATTCAAAAATCTTTCCGTGCAGCGTACGATTTATTATTATTTCATGACATTATTATTATTATTATTATTATTAATTATTACTATTTCATTACATTACATTATTATTATTATTATTATTATTATTATTATTATTATTGTGCATGGGGTTTTAAAAAGATTGACAAAAAAAAAAAAAAAAAAAAAGGTATAACAGGGATGGAAAATTGGCGCAGAACTCGTGCTGCTATTTCTGAGAAATTTTTCACTACATATAAAGTCATCGGTTTAAGAAGGAAATTTTGTTTCATAAATACCGGTATCAGTTCTGCGCCAATTTTCCACCCCTGGTTTAAGCAATGCTAAATTGAGATTTTAAAACAAACTGATTTCTTATCATGTTGTGCCATTTGAGATTGTCTGCCTTGAACTACAAGCATCTCACTGAATAAAAAGGAACAATGTTGTTTAGTTTTTCCATTTCTTCGTAACACATCTAACCTAACATAACTAGGGAAGAAAAAAAAAATCAAGCAAGGAGAGAGTTCTGGCAACATTTTACTCGCTTTCACAATGCATACATTTCGTAAAGTCAATCAGTGTAAGCACAATTGTTTGTAGTTTTTCGTAATACGGTGCAACGTTTTGGAATTTCAGAGCAATACTTTTTTGTAGAGCAATATTTTTTTCGCTGAGCGTCCAAATTCTTCATTCGTTGGCCACTCATTTTAAAGAGGAGTGAATGTTATTTATTTATTTATTGTCTCGTTGCCAATTTTGTTTCGCATATATGTAAGAATGACTATGCATATTACTTTCTAAGAATGACTATGCATATTTATTTCTGAAAATGGCTGTGAATACAGTACCTGCCGCTTATTAAAATCTGAGCAAAAGTGATTTTATTAAGCGGCTGATTTTTATATTCGGTGAACGTTTCTGCACTCAAGAAAAAGGTATTTACCTGAATTTGGAAAGAAATTTCAAAAAGTACCAAATAATGGAACTAATAAACAATATTAATTAATTTTTAACAGATAATTATTTGATTGTCCCTTCAAAATAAGTGAATTAAACACATCTCAAATTCCGATGCACTCTCCTTTCAGGAAAATCAATATTTTGCTAAAAGTTGACGCATTTCTTTTAAATTTAAAATCTTTCCGTTTAAGCTTCTTGATTCTTAGTTATTTCAGAATGAGAACTAAAAACTGTCTTTTAATTAAACATTATAATGTATTTCATCCACTGATGATTTTTTTTTTTTTTTTTTTTTTTTTTTTTTTATCTTATTGGTCATTGGTGTTTCAGTGATCTTGTATCTGTTGCTTGGCTTCTAATATGCTTAATAGATCATCTTTATTATATATATATATATATATATATATATATATATATATATATATATACACTTGCGAATCAAATCAAATTTGTAACTTATTACCGCGCTTTGAAGAATACATTACTTGAAATTATTACTAAGACAAGTGATGGGGCGTGTTTAATTGCTGTAAATGTAAAATTTTCGACAAAGGGAGATAACGGAGGGAGTACTGTTTTATTTCAAAAATAAAAAATCACAGTGTAAATAAAATATTTGTTTAGCGTGCATAAATGACACTTTTGCTTCTGAAGAAATTTTTTTGAGTTTATTAAACGGTGATGATGATTTTATTATGCCGCGGTTTTGAAATTAGTTTGCATTGATTCGATTCCGGTCCTGGCAATTAGATCAGATTAAGTGGCGGATTTTATTAACCAGTGAATTTATTAAGCGGCGGTTACTGTATTTCTTTCTAAGAACTACCATGCACATTTCTACATTTATTTCAAAGGGAATATATTATAATAATTTTACTATTAATTATTAATATTACTATGTAATATTAATGTATTTAAATAACTGTTTCAGCTTTAGAATAGGGGTTATTAAATGCAATTTTTTTTTTTTAAAGTAAGTTTATTAATGAAGGTTTTAAGATAATAGTTAAATTATTGTATCAAATTGAAATTGATTTCAATGTGCGTCTTTAAATGTTGTTATGAAATGTTATGAAATGTTGCCGAACACAATAGTTGATATACTTAAAATTACTCAATTCGTAGATAGTCTCAAATTACATTTTAAACAAACAAACAAAATAAATAAATAAATAAATAAATAAAATTTTACATTATAGCCATATAATTAGTGTGTCGATTAATTAAATCTAAGGATTAGCGCCGAGCAAACTGAGTATAACCAGCTCCACCCGTCTTAACACTTTGACAGCCATAGCTCTATCATATGTGATAACCAGTGATGTTTGCCTATCAAAAACGATATTAGTTACAGGAAAATCGCCTTGTAGCTTGATTGTTGGGCTCCCTACGATGTGTTAGGTATACGTGGTTTGTGCAGATTGATATATGCAAAGTTAATTTTCTCTTGCTCCTCTTGCTCATTGTAATAAAAATTCAAATAATTCTAACCTAACAAAATAATAGGAAAAATAATTATATAAATAAAATAAAATAATCGAAAAAATAATTACATATGTAAAATAACATAATAGAAAAAATAATTATATAAATAAAATAAAGTAGTAGAAAAAATAATTACATATGTAAAATAACATAATAGAAAAAATAATTATATAAATAAAATAAAGTAATAGAAAAAATAATAGAAAAGAAAAACTAAAACTATAATCTCCCAAGCTCATCCTTTCATATAATTAAAAATTTTCCCAATTTAAGAGATTTCACTATAGAAACATAAATCTAAATAAATAATTTTAGTGATAAATGACAAATTTAGCTAGCTATCAATAAGATAGACATGGCCACTGATGAAAAAATTTACACTAACTTTCGTGGGGTGCTTTATCTATCAATTTTTGGTAGCCAGGATGAAAATCTCACCATGTGTTGCAAAATGAGTCAGATTGAAAAATATTGTTTTTATATATAGTTTTATGTTGAAAAAAAAATACAAATTACACACACACACACACACAAAAAAAAAAAAAAAAAAAAAAAAAAAAAAAATGGCCCCGTGGTGAACATGTGCAATTTTGGCTTGGCAGTCAAAGTGTTTAACCGTGATGACCTCTGATCCTTCCTCTTCTAGTTATTCTTTTTCCTGTTATACAATTTTTAATTTTTGTTATATGTGATGTCATCTATCAATGTTTCAGAAACAACTCATTATAAAATTTTCAATATCTTTTGCCCTGTATAAGGCTTCACTTCCCCATGTGTTTGCTTTTTCATTAATTCAAGTCTTCGTTCCAGGTGTTTGATCATTATGATAATAAATTATTATATATTATGTATAATAAGACATTCCACAAAAACAAATAAATAAATAAATAAATAAAATAAAATAAAAGGAAAGGAAAAAATAAAAAAATAAAACAAAAATAAAAAGAAGAATAAAAAAGGCGACTAGTTAACTAATCAAAGAAAAAAAGATATATTTTGCGATCATCTTGTAAAACATAATGCTTGAAATACGTTGTAGGAGTAATATGTAAGTATAAGATGTCTTTTAATTATTTATATTTATTTGTTTCTGAGTAGCACGTATATGCATGGAAATATTAATAATAATAATACTAATACTAATAATAATAATAATAATAATAATTTTTATTTGTATCTGAATAGCACATACATGCATGGAAATATAAAAGTTTTATTTTAATTATTTGTATTTATTTACATCTGAATAGCACGTATAGACATGGAAATACACTGAGAATAAAAATATGCCGCCACCGCCTCCATCTAGAACGAATAAATATTCCTATTCTGAAACCCTGAAACTAGAAATGTACATTTACGAGCGATGCGCATAAGGTAAATGAATAACCGGAATAGAATATCAAGAACGAGAATTTCTTCTCTATACTTTTCAAGATGATGAAACAATATTATGAATATTATGGAGATTACTAATCCTTTGTATTGCGAGAAATTCTTGGTTGATTTCCTAGAATTGGGTAATAAACCAAGAATAAACTAAAACTCATAAAACTCATCTCTTGAGTTCGGACTAAAACTCACCTCTTGAGTTCGCATTTACTTGGAGAGATTATTAAATAAGTTTGACCCCCCGATAATATAGAAAACCGATCTAGAATTCTAATAGGGGTTTTGAGAAATCGGTAGCAAAAGTAAATAGAATTTATAAGGTTGACATGGAATTATATTTACTAGAGACACGCACTGAGAACAAAAATATACCACATTCCTCTACAATGAATAAGCGGCCATTTCCTAAATCCCTTAACCATAGATATAGTAAGTAATATATAGATCTATCATCCCCATGTTATCGAGCAAAAGAATTTGATGCCGAAAAGAGTTATAAAATCAGCCATTAGAAAGTATTGAAAAAAAGAAAAAAAAAAGAAAAATGAATTTGAAACTGTATCTGGAGTTTTTTATTCACCTTTAGTAAATAAATTATTCATAAATTTTATTTACTAAACCATCCGTGTGTATTCCTGTGTGTGATTTACTCGGAGAAAGGCAGCCATTAGAGTGACTTTTCCCGAAAAAAAGGTATCACTTTTCCCTCTCGCTGATCAATCTATGTCTTATTACTATGTCTATGCCCTTAACTAGAAATATAGATTCCCGAGCATATGCGCATAAGGCACGCCAATAAACTGAATAGACGAAATGGTCGAGAATTTCTAGTTTACACATTTCTAGATGGTGAAACAATATTCTGAATATTCCGAATATTCTGAATCTTTTGTACTGCGAGAAATTCTCGCTTGATTTTCTAGAATTAGGTCATAAACCAAGATTATAGTTGCTGAATGAAACCCGCCTCTAGTAGTCTCATTTATTTGCAGAGAATTTTAAATAACTTTGCCCTCGATAATATAGGCAAACGCTCTAGAATTCTAGTAGGGGCTTCGCTTTCCAAGGGGATTAGAATTTATAAGGATGACATGGAACTATTTTTTCTAGAGCCACAATTTAGATTCTAGATGTCAGATACAGATTTTTTTCTCAGTGCAATTAGTTTCTAGATATCAGTCACAGAAATTTTTCTCAGCGTGTAAAAGTTTTTCTTTTAATCATTTGTATTCATTTGTATCTTAATAGCATGTACACGCATGGAAACATAAAAGTTTTTCTTTAAGTTATTTGTATTCATTTTTATCTTAATAGCACGTATATGCAGAGAAATATAAAAGTTTTTCTTTAAATTAATTGTGTTCATTTGTATCTAAATATCACGTATATGTATGGAAATATAAAAGTTTTTCTTTAAATTATTTGTATTCATTTGTATACGAATAGCACGTATATGTATGCAACTATAAAATTTTTCTTTTATTTCCATTCATTTATATCTGAATAGCGCATATACACATGTGAATATAAAAGTTTTTCTTTAAATTATTTGTATCCATTTGTATATGCATGGAAATATAATAAATATATTTCTTGTAATTATTTGTATTCATATGTATATGAATAGCTCGTATATGCATGAAAATATCGTAAATGTATTTTTTGTGATTATTTGTATTTATTTGTATATGAACAGCACGTGTATGCATGGAAATATAGTAAATGTATTTCTTGTGATTATTTGTATTCATTTATATCTGAATAACACGTATATGCATGGAAAAATAAAAAAAAATCTTTTAAGAAGTCCCGTTTTTTAATTGTCACGTGCAGGATATTCAATGCAATATAATACCGTTTTTAGAAAACTTAACATATTACATTAGACACAACATACTGCAGTCAGAATGTAAAAATGTTAAATTTCTCATGAAATATGAGCATTTTTCTAAAATGATTTTAATTGCACATGCGTAAGCGTTAACAACATGTCTTTTGAATAATTAATTAATCAAATGTATTGGGCTTTTTATCTAAAAATTTCAAGCAAATATTAAAAAAAATTTCAAAAAATTATCCTCAATTTAATGAACTAAATTCGAATTTCTTTCTCTCTCTAAAAAAAAAAAAAAAAAAAAAAGAGAGAGAGAGAGAGAGAGAAGGGGGCGGAAGGATAGAGAATTTTATCCATATCAATTTTCGCCGCAAATTATCCATTTCGCAGTACTAGAGCGACTTTAAACCCAACAAACCAAACCATATTAACTTTTAATTAACATACATTATATTATTATTAATTGCCTCGTGGTGACAAAATAATTTTATTTATCAATTACGCAAGGTATTAAACCCAGAGCAAACTCATTTTCAGGAAACTAGACATAGCATACTGCAAGATACAAAAATTCAGGTATTCTACTTGTTTCAAAATTTAGTGCAAGATACTTAATTCTTTATTTAAATAAATTCTTTTATTTAACACTCATGGGGAAATATTTTACAAGCCATATACACTAATGGAAAAAAAAAAATCCCAACACCAAGAAAAAATTATTGTACAGTAATGAAATTTCAGCAATACATTTGTCTAGGTAACATATTTAATTGATTAAATTTTCAAGATCACAGGTAGAGCCATTGGCGAGAAGAGCCATTTCAAATGTGAAATGTTGGTGCATTAGTAACCGGTGTAACCACCAGAATTTTGAATGCAAGCATGCAAACGTGCATGCATTGTGTCGTACAGGTGTCGGATATCAGTTTGTGGGATGGAGTTCCATGCCTGTTGCACTTGGGCGGTCAATGCAGGGACGGTTAATGCTGGTTGTGGATGACGCTGGAGTTGTCGTCCAATGATGTCCCATACGTGCTCGATTGGAGAAAGATCTGGTGATCTAGCAGGCCAAGGCAACATGTCGACACTCTGTAGAGCACGTTGGGTTACAACAGCGGTATGAGGGCGAGTGTTATCCTGTTGGAAAACACCCCCTTGAATGCTGTTCATGAATGGCAGCACATCAGGTTGTATCACTAGACTGACGTACAAATTTGCAGTCAGGGTGCGTGGGATAACCACGAGAGTGCTCCTGCTGTCATACGAAATTGCTCCCCAAACCATAACTCCAGGAGTAGGCCCTGTGTGTCTAGGCCGCAAACAGGTCGCTAGCAGGCGTTCACCTGGCCTCCTTCTAACCAACACACGGATATCACTGCGACCAAGGCAGAACCCGCTTTCATCAGAAAACACAACAGATCTCCACTCCGTCCTCCAATGAGCTCTAGCTTGACACCACTCACGTCGCAAACGGCAGTGGTTTGGAGTCAGTGGAATGCACGCTACAGGGCGTCTGGCTCGGAGCTGTCCTTGAAGTAACCGATTTGTAACAGTTCGTTGTGTCACTGTGGTGCCAACTGCAGCTCTAATTTCAGCTGCAGACGCAGTACGATTAGCCACAGCCATACGCCGAACACGGCGGTCTTCCCTCTCAGTAGTGCCACGTGGCCGCCCGGAACCCGGTCTTCTTGAGGCAGTACCTTCCCTTGACCACTGCTGCCAACACTCATGCACAGTGGATACATTCCTGCCAAGTCTTTCTGGAATATCGCGGAAAGAAAACCCACCTTCTCGTAGCCCTACTACACGACCTCGTTCAAACTCAGTGAGCTGTTGATAATGGCTTCTTCGTCTTCTTAGAGGTATCCTTGACTAACATTAAGCCACTTAAATAACGATCACGAACCTTACAGTGCTTATTTAAAGCAAACCTCATTTGCATGTTCATAGTGTCGCTACTAGCGCCACACTTATGCGCGTAGCTCGAAATTTGAATCGACGTCATCTTTCAGATGTATAAACACACCTACCAAATTTCGTTTATCTAGCACAGCTCCTTCCTGGTGTTGGGATTTTTTTTTCCATCAGTGTAGTAGTAATGGACTATAATGCAAAGAATTTCTTTTTAAATTCAATAAATTCATTACTTGTGCATTAAAGCGGCGGCTACTGAAAAAAATTCAGAAAATTGTCATTAACAAATGTAATAATAAAAATAATTATTATTTAAATGAAATATTTTTCACGAATCAATATTTCACAAGCACTGGTTTATTTGTTAATTTTCTGAATGTTTAATATTAAACAAATATAAATAAAATAATTATATTTGTCTCATAAAAAATAATCAGTTCGTTTCAAATTTCATACATTTTACTGCCCCACCAGTGGCCGAGTGGTTCTGCGTTCAAAGCTGGTTAACAGAAAATGTTGGGCTCGATCCTATGTCGCGCTCGTCGTCCTAGCCGTTCAGAGTTGTCCCTGGTTTTCTCCTAAACTCGCGTACATACGGTCTAGGACCCCCTGAGAAAGACCCCCGCGGTGGGCACACTACCCTACTCTTAGGACTAACGTGTAGTCAATCAACCTTGCTTCCAAATTACCAAAACACTAAATACACATTCTACTAGTTAAAAAAATCTTGCAATCTAGTTTAAATTCATACTCATAGTTATTCCGCTTCTACTCCATGTAAAAGTGTAATTCATTTGGTTACAAAATGTAAAGCACTGATTTAATAAACATTTTGTGAAATTTTAAACTTAACAAATATAAATGAAAATAACGATAGTTACTTTAATATCGACATATTTGAGGAGCAAACATTTAAACTGTGTTTTCTCTGTTTCCTCAAAAAGAAAAAAAAAAAGAATTAGAGATTTTTCTTTAAACTTACTTTGTCTACATATCTTCCTAGATATGCCTAAGACTCCTATAATACGAGCTGACTCACAGCTGATCATTGTTGTCCAGCGGAAATATAGCTTGGCGAAGTTTAGTTGCAGACGTATTACTCGACGTCTTTATCGCCTAAAAGGGGTTTGCCTAAACAGAAGAGCGAATTATTGTTTGTACTTGATAAGTTTGGCGGTAATATTTGGCGAAATTTTCTTATAACCCTTGTAAAAAGTAGCCATCACTGTTGCTGTTAAATTAGTTAATTTTAAATATTTATACACGTTGAAAAGTAGTGTAGGTTGTAAAATACAACATTTAGATAATCAAACAGCAATAAAAACAAATAATTGATACAAAAAATGCAAGAAAACATATTATAATTACACTTCATATTTGTGATTGAAAGCTAAGCGTAAAATTTTCTTTTGGACAATTAATAGCCCATTTCTTTCGCCTTTCTTCATCTGTTGGAAATCTAAACGTTTTAAAAGCAGTTCTGGTATGATTTGAGCAATTTTCGGAACCAAAACCTCCATTTTATGTGATATGATAACACTTGAAATTCGGACCGCGTGGGCAACACTGAGTGGGAAACAAAATGCCTGATGAGCCAGCCTGTATTGGAGGAGATCTAGATATGCCTACATGTCCCCCTAGTAACTAGTAATACGTCTAAACAAATTATAATTAGGGTTTAAGTTTAGTTATTTTTTAACTTATTAGTTTTTGTGTTTTTTGAAAAACTGCATCCGAAGGAGAATACATGGTTTGAATGTTTATTCCTCATTTTATCTTACAAATTTAACACAATTTATTTCAAGGGTCGTTGCAGATTCTAATTTTAAACTTACCATATACTCACAGGAAATGTTTTACCAAAAGTATACGATACTAGTCGTAGTAGATATGCCCCCTAGCTCTCGGTTTTTACGCAGGTATTTCCAGATTTATTTCTCTTTGCAAATGCATATTACAAAACATTGGCTTACATGATATACTATATATATCGGGTGTCCTCGTAAGTCTGTAGACATTTAAAAAATTCATAAAAATTGAAGTAATTGGTAGAACTGAAAGCGGTTTGCTAAAAAAGTTATTCTCGTGAAGGGGGATTTTTTTTGGAAAAGTAAAAAATTATAGTTACATTTTTCGTCGATAGCGGGCGCTCTACGTGAACAAATCACACATTTCCAGGAAAAAAATTTGTGTATTTGTATTCGTAAATATTTATAAACATACATAAATCCGATTGTATGTGTCCGCCACCACCTCGAGTTACAGTTTGCAAACGATTTACAACACCGCTAATTGCGTCTGCAATAGACAATTCTTAGCTGAAGTAAAACATCTTCGCCAATAACGCGTTATCCACTATGTCAGCATCGCCATTAAAACTTCATGTATGCACAAGTAGGATAGAAAAATAAGAAAAGCGATGTTAAATTGTTTAAACCGTGCAAATTATAGCACTCTGCTTTGAATATTATCATTACGCGTCTGTGCAGCGCCCTCTATCGACGAAAAGTTTAACTATTAGTTTTTCTTTACCCCCCAAAACAAAAATATCCCCCTTCACGAGAATAACATGTTTGGAAAACTCGCGCGTTCAATTCTACCAATTCTTTCAATTTTTATGAATTTAAAAAATGTCAACAGACTTATGGGACACCCGGTATAGATGTATATATATGTGTGTGTGTGTGTGTGTGTGTGGATTTTAAATAATATCCTTTGCATCATAATGCAGTCGGACCTCGTTAACGTGAATCTCAAGGGGGATAAAAAAGTGTTCATATTATCAGTAGTTCATGCTATCAGTGAGTAGTCTTCATATAAGTTCATTTTGACGGGGATTGGGGAAACAGTTCATCTTATAAGTAATTCACGTTAACAGTGTTAACGTTAACAAAGTTCGGCTGCATTTACATATTTTAGAATCCAAGCGGCCTGAAAAAACATTAAAAAGGATATAGTACTCATTTAATTCAATTTTTCTAACTACGTGTCTGTTTTTATTTTTTTATGTTTTTAATTTCTGGATATATAGCTGAATTCTACATATTTAATTTTTTTTTTTTTTTTTTTATTTCACGTATAAAAATTCCGCATGGCAACGAAAAGTTTATTATACAAATAGAAATAGTATTTTTTATTGATGAACAAATTCTGAAACAGTATCAGTTTATCCAAGTTTTGTTTTCTGCGATGGTAAAACTATATCTATACACATTAATGAAATATATATTTTTTAAATAAGATATCTCTGTAAATGAACTAATGTATTTTGTGGGTTTAATTTATTGTTTGAACCAATGAACGAATCCCTCAAACACATGCAAACTATGGATACAATTTTATTTATTTATTTATTTATTATTTATTTCAATACATTATTGCTATTGTTTATGAATATATTTTCCGTTAAATTATCCTTTTTTCATTATTATAATTTTATTAATTTAAATTGCCTGAATAGAAACTATAGATTTCACGTTTTTTTTTTTTTTATTCTGATACACTGTTGTAGCTATAACATCAGTTTTCAGTATTACCTCCGGGAAATTGAGCTTTTATTATTAAGAATATTAACATCGGAGTGTTTCCTGTTTTTAACAATAAGCTCTTGGCGTTCAAAAATTTAAAATGACTTAAATGACTTAAATTTTATACCCACCACGATGTGGTAAATATGATTGATGTAATGCACTGCACCCATGGCCATTTAAGAGGACTTCGAACCACTGAAGATTTTATATAAAAGCTTATATTTCCATTTAATATTTATAAATTGATCTACATTAGGTTTGTTCAATAAAATATATATTCAGGCATCAATTCTTATGGTTTTTGTTATATTTTTTTACAGATTTGAAACCTTTAAATTGCGTCTTTCAGTTTGGATTTTTTCATGAAATTCATTATTTTCAAAATGCAAACACTTCTACAAAAAAAAAAAAAAAAAAAAAAAATCATTAATATGCTTTTTTTGTATGTTTAATAGAACCTACTTAAAGGGATTAGGAATGGATTTTGCAATACCTTTAAAGGAAAAAATCTGGAGTGACTCCACTCGACTTTCCGAAAATTGAGTAATTAACAGTTTTGTAGATAAAGTAAAGACAGAGGAGTTGTTAAACAAACAAAAGAAAGGAAACCATAATAGAATGTTTGAGTATTTTTCTCCATATATTACAGGATGTTTTATTTAACGCTACTGAACTTTGAGCCCACAGATCATAATGATAAAGAATTTTTCGTTGTGTCCCTATAAAAACCTATAATTGCTAGATTCACCAAAATGCTTATAGTTAGTGCAGCAGTGATTTATAATATTCATATAAATTTTCAGCTCAATTGATGTTATCACACTTTTAAAAATTTGGTCCCATAGGCCATAATGATAAAGAATTTTTCTTTGTGCCCCTGTAAAAAAACTGTAAGTGCTAAATTCACCAAAATCTATACAGTTTGTGCAACTGTGACCTATAACATGTGTACAAATTTTTTGCTCAGATTAATAAGGCGTTTAGACGCTATCGTACTTTTGAAAATTTGGCCCCATAGGCCATAATGATAAAGAATTTTTTCTGGTGTCCCTGTAAAAAAACTGTAAGAGCCAGATTCTCCAAACTCTATACAGATTGTGCAACTGTGACCTATAACATGTGTACAAATTTTTTGCTCAGATTAATAAGGCGTTTAGACGCTATCGTACTTTTGAAAATTTGGCCCCATAGGCCATAATGATGAAGAATTTTTCCTGGTGTTCCTGTAAAAAAACTATAAGTGCTAGATTCACCAAAATGAATAGGGTTCGTACTATGGTGACTTACAATATACGTACCAACTTTCAGCTTATTCAAACAAAGCGTTTAGACGCTAGCGTGTTCACTCACAGGCATACACACACACAACACATACATACACACAGACATACAGACATACATACATCATCGTAAAAATAGTGAAAACGGACTCAGGGTACCTCGAAACGTATAGAAACATCAAAATCTCAAATTCGGATTTTTGACATGATTACAATACTTTCCTCACTATAGTGTTCGGGGAAAAAAAAATACTAAGAGAAATATAACAATTTTTTTTTTTTTTTCCCCGCAAAATTTGACAAAGACATTCACTTTTCACTTTTTTTTTTTAATCAAAAGCTAATCAATAAATTTCAAAATTCATCCCTAATAATTCTTTTAAGTAATTCCTATTAAACATCTGCAGATATTTTAGCATTTTGAAAATCATGAATTCATGAAAAAACACAAACTCAGAAAACACAATTTAATGATTTCAAATGTGTAAATAAATAAATGAAAAACTATAAGAATTGTTGCCTGAATATATATTTTATGGAACAAACCTAATATACTTCAATTTATAAATATTAAATGGAAATATAAGCTTTCATAAATTCATATAAAACATTTGTGGTGCCATCTCCAAGATGCCAAGTACCTTTAAAAATGTAAGCAAGAATACAATAAGTCCTTTTTAAAATAATTTAATATTTTAGAGAACCTCCTAAAGGCAAGGCTTGGTTATACATATATATAAAACGACCATTTAAATTATCTGCTTAAGATGTGTTAACAATTATTAGTACTCGGGCAGAGAGGACAATTGAATTTACCCATCCTCTAACTACTTATTCCATTCTTAACGGCCCTCTTCACTTACCGTCGCCGGAAGCCCGATCCAATGTTACTCTACGGGGAAATTTTCTTTACAAATAACTTATTCACTAATACATATTTTTAAATTCTGTTTTCAGATTCAGAAAATTCCCAACTGTTAAATTGACGCACCTTTTTTAAAAATGTATTTTGTTAATTTTTAACATTTTATTTTGAAATTGCAAAATGAAAAAAAATTCACATATTCAAAATTAGTATTTTACAGCTTCAAAATAAAATGTTAAAAATTAAAAAAATAATTTTTTAAAAAAGGTGCTTCAATTTAACATCTGGGAATTTTCAGAATGTGAAAACAGAATTTAAAATATGTATTAGTTAATAAGTTATTTGTAAAGAAAAATTTCCCATAGAATAATATTAGCTTCGGCTTCCGGCGGTGGTGAGTGAAGCGGGTCCCTAAATATGTTTAACATACCCTAATTTACTTTCTAGTTTTATTGCGTGTCAACATCTTTTTATTCCCCCTCTCCCCCCCAACACACACACACTCTTCTGATTATGAAATAGTAATTTAATTTAATTAATTTATCTTTCTGTGTCCCTTTTAAGTTTTTCTAGGCTGCAGTGATAAAAGTTATTATATAATAAAATCAACTTGTATACATTAGTACTTGGGTATTAGCTAGGCCGAAAGAACGATTGAATTTACCCATCCTCTAACTACTTATTCCATTCTTAAATATGTTTAACATACCCTAATTTACTTTCTAGTTTTATTGGTGTCAACATCTTTTTATTTTCTGCCCCCCACTCTTCTGATTATGAAATAGTAATTCAATTTAATTAATCTATCTTTTTGTGTTCCTTTTAAGTTTTTCTAGGCTACAGTGATAAAAGTTATTAAATAATAAAATCAACTTGTGTACATTTGTACTTGGGTATTAGCTAGGCCGAAAGAACGATTAAAATGACCCATTGTCTGACTACCTATTTTGTTTCTAACTATCATTAAACACTCTAATTTACTTTTTAATTTTATTACTGTAAACCTCTTTTTTTATGTTACTGTTTTAATTATGAAGTTTTTAAGTTATTATTATTATTACTATTATTATTATTTTATATATATATATATATATATTTTTTTTTTTTTTTTTTTTTTTTTTCATATTCATTTTAAGCTTTTTTAGCCGCACTGGTCTAATTCATTATTAAACTTGTTTCCAAAGCATGGTAAATTCAATATACTTTGCACTAAAGAGCTTTTAGATAACTTCTTTAAAAATGGAAGTATTGATATTTATCTCATCGTAGCAATATTTTGTCTAGTAAATCTGTTTCAAATGTTACACATTCCTTTTATTTCAAAAGTCGTTGCAGCGAAATTCTTTTCCAACGCGCAATCCTTTTATTACAAACACGTAGGAAATATTTTACAAATGAACTAGCAATATGATGCAATTCAGCTTTTCGAAATATAATCAACTCATTAAGTTATACATTAATGCAATGGCTACTTAGTAGCTTTTTGAACTGTCATTAGTAAGACAGGACTATTGTTTTCATACAGCGATTTTAGCATTGTGGAAATTTGTAATAGCCCACTTTGAGACAAGCATATATGTATAATGTGTCAGATTTTAAATTTGCTATACAAAGCTATATCGTTCAACCAATCGCTATAAAAATTGGTACACTTATTAATTAGGAGAAAATCTAGCTAGCCCCGTAATTTTTAATTCAAGCTGATAATTAGTTGAAAAAATATTAAATAGAAACTCCATTTTAACTTTAAAATTATTTAAAAAAAAAAAAAAAAAAAAGGTGGTATAAAAAGTAAATAAATAATAAGGGGAATATATAGGGGAATGTCTCCTGTTATGGGCACTCTCTGATAATGGGCACCCCACCATATTTTTTAACAGAAAACAAATATGGTGGATTTAAATACTGCCAAACTTGTATTTTGACGGCATGCACTTTTTATGCTAGCACTGAAGTGAATAGGCAAATTTGCTTAGTAAATGCAAGCATCGAAATTTTTTTTTGAAATAAAGCAACACAAAAGTAATTTGTGAATGTTTTGAGTGTGCAATAAATCGAAGTGAATTAATTAGAAAATGCAAGTGTGATGGATATTCATGCAGTGTATTCATTATATTTTGTGGTGCAATATCGAATATAGCCAAAATATGGACAGAAAATAATTATAAAAAATAGCTGCCATTCCCGGTTGTGGGCACACTTGTTTCTTTCATTTAAAGCGCGTGTTTGACTATGCATTTTGCATTTTTAGAAATTTTTAGCTATGACAACCTCGGAAAAATTCGACCGATCCAAAAGAAATGGATTTTAATCCGCTGGTTAAAGCTATTAAAGGTTGCTTAGTGCATAAGAAACCCACAAAATCGACTGTCCAAGAATATGGACGTCCTTGCAGCATTTGTGTCCCTCCAGAAGAAGCCTGGAAAATATAAGGCAACTCCACTTTCCAAACTGTCGGATAAGCGCTCTAAAAAAAGGAATCTCCGTCATTTGATGATGATGTCTATTTCTGTATCATCTGTTTGGAGCACCTGCCATCATGCCTAACAAGAGCCAAATCAATCAAATGCAACGAGTGCGATTGTCTGGTGCATATGAAGTGTGCTAATACGCATGCCAGTTATTTTACTTACAACATTGTACTTCTGATTTGGAGGACGAAGATGAATAAAATTTGAAAAATGCCATTTTCTGCTGTTATTTTGACCAATGAATCCTTACAAAATAAATAAATTTTGTTATTTTCTGTATTTATGGCGTTTTCTTATTATTTTCCCGTATTTAGTGGATTTTTTAGGTGTGCCCACAACCGAGTACACAATTTTTTTCGGCCAAAAATGACGACTTCACAAAATTGGGAATAAAATTTTTCTGGTTCACGAAATCAAACGTTAGCTAAGGACTCTAGCTTTTGATTGGTATATTCATATGCATTTTATCTGCACTATCAAAAGTTATAAACCAAAATCAAAACCGTGCCCACAACTGGAGACATTCCCCCATATATATAAAGATACGATAACAATTTTCTTTCATTTAAGTTGAAAATCAAGCCTTTTTCTTTCTTTCTTTCTTTTAAGGATTTTTATACATTTAGACCATTTAAAAAATGTAAGACTGCTAGTAGAAATTTGAAACTTGGAATCGAGGCGTTTCTCACTAAGATCTATACTTATGCATTTGCGATAGCCATTTTAATTCATCACTAAAATTGGCAACAAAAATTCAGAAGCCGCCGAAGGGATCCTATACTAAAGCTGTAATAAAGAAATTTTAAGAAATGGATGCAGTAATCGTTGCTAAGAAACGAAACACAGTTACCGAATGCTTTTATATGGAAGAATAGATTTTTTTTAAAAAATGTCCTGTCATACTATGTAAATTAAATCCTGTTTTGTCCAGGATTTTACACCTATTATTTAGACACACACACACACACAAAAAAAAAAAGTCGAGTGTTTCTTTTTGTAAACAAATGTCATAAGAACAATAACTCTGATACCAGTTTAATTTAAGTATCTTTCAATTATCAATTCAGACCAAGTGTCTCAATGGAGGAAAATTCAGTTTGATCTTATAGTTATTTAACGCATACCGCAACTTTTGCTTTACGAATGACGTAACAATACGATATAATGCATTTGTTTACAAAGTAACATAAATTCATTCTTATTTGGCAATAAGACATTGGTTTATTTGAAAAAAATTTCTCTCTCTCTCTTTTTTTTTTCTACTCAACAAATATAACTAAAAATGACGATAGTTATCTCATCATAAATATTCTGTCATTTTGTCTAATCAATTCGTATCGAAATACATTCCATTTGTTTCAAAAGCGGTTGCAAAAAAAAAAAAAATAAATAAATAAATAAATAAATAAAAAATCGTTTTCCAACGCGAAATCCTTTTATTTCATACTCGTAGGAAATGTTTTACAAGTGATATAGCAATATAATGTAATTCAATCGCTTTCAGAATGCAATAAATCCATTACGTTGTGCACTGAAGTGTAACAAAGATGGTTTCGGAAGTAAAATTACTCAATTCTATCGCTTCGTAAAGAATTCGCAGATGTGATAATGGAACTTTCAAAAGAGACAATGCCAGTTGTCGAAAGTGACTATTTCTTATATTTTCAATTCGCATTTCAAACTCTGATAATAGACCTATTCAGATAGAAAATTGCAAAATATTGTTTTTCTTAGGTTTATAATGGAAAAGTATTAATAATATCTATATAGTATATTATTACTTTCTTCTATAATCAATAGAAGAAAGTATTGGATTCGTAAAAATTTTCGACCTCGGGTTTTTGATGGATTTACACGTATTCAGAGCTGTAGAACACGTTTTGATCATTTTTTAAAAATGTCTGTCTGTCCGTCTGTCTGTGTCTGTCTGTGAGTGACAAAATTTTGTGGCAACTGTATCTCAGGAACTACTGCACAGAATTTCATACAAATTGGTATGTAGTTGCACCTTGACATAAATTAGTGCCTATCAACTTTTGGCAAACATTGTCTTACAGGTTGCGTTGCCATCTCGCTTTTTCTAAATTTTTAACATGGTGGTATAGGACAAAATTTTGTATAAATGTGCATAAAGAGAATTATTTTTTAATAATCATTATGAAATTTGCCAGGATTATTTATAATAGTCAACTGGGAATTTTTTTTTTTGTATGTGTAGGAGCCTCGCCTCCCCCCCCCCCCCTACGAGGGGAGTAAATTTTCATGACGGGTATCTTTCAAAAGAGCTCGCCAGTACCTTTAAAACGAATGGTTGAACCATAGATCTGCGATAATTTAAAATGAAGTTACAGATTTTTTTCATTTTTAACAAAAAAAAAAAAAATTCCTTTAATGTAATATTGACAATAAAATTGACTTTTTTTTGGATATTTAGTGTTATACTACTTCTCTAATATGGAAATCGTCTGCATTATCATGCAAGGTAATTTTTTAAATAATAATTTTAATAAATTATTTTTACTGAGGGAATTTGTATAGAAAAATATAGAAGAAAGTCATGTGGTGGCCACAACATACTAGTTTTTGATGGAACAATCGGGTTTAGGAAATATTTCTAGTGTAATGCAAAGTTACATAAATTTTGCTGCTTAACGAGTCTAGAAACTCCTATTAGAATTCTACAGTGTTTTCCTATATTACCGTCACCGTGTTCAAACTTTAATACTCTCTCCAGACAACACCAAAGGCGATTTTTAGTAACTATAATTTTGTATAACCCAACTCTACAAAATTAAGCGAGAATTTCTTGTAATGTAAAGAATTCATAATATTCATAATCATAATATTGTTTCACCATCTAGAAAAGTACAGACTAAAAATTCTCGATCATGTCGTCTATTCAGTTTATTTGTTTACCCTATGCGCATAGCTCGGAAATCTATATTTATAGTTTAGGGATTTCGAAAATGACTACTTATTTGTTCTAGACGAAGTCGGTATATATATATATATATATATATATATATATATATTTTTTTTTTTTTTTTTCCAGTGTATATTATGTATCCATGTAAATGATCGAAAAATTACATATTCACAACAAACAGTGAACTTAAACTTAGTAAGTCAGAAGGGGGGGGGGGAGAAAAGACAGAGCATGAGTTGCACTTCGAGACACTTCCAAATATAATATTATCAGAATTTTTTGCTATGACCCTGTAAACAGAGGATAAATATTTTTTATACCGCATTCTATATGAAACACACTTTTGTGTATATAAAGAATGTATGGTCAATTTCCATAATGTTTTCCGCAGTGTAAAGATATTCGACCAGAAATTTCGATTATAAACGTAATGTGTTTAAATACTTTTGTATGTATTTGTACAGGAATCATTTGCTTGATTTCTGTGAAAATTTTTGTGTAGTGTAATAATTTAGAGTACTGCGTTTGGATTTCCTACTAATATTTGTTCTCGTGTTATGAGGAGGACACCCAGACGCACGGGGGACCTCAAAATGTGAAACTATAGCAAAAACTCTGTTTCGAAAATTTGACTAACGCAAAACATTTTGTACCATATATGGTAAGAAAAAGTAAAAGATGTAGGTGCGGGACTCAATAATGAGGCTCATTTAGTGTAACTATTTATTTTACATTTAAAAGTTACACACTTAACACATAAACAAACAAAAGGAACTATATACAGGGGAAAGTTAAATGGGTTTGATTAAATGGTAAGAAAAAAGAGTTCCACATCCTACATGATGTGTCTTTGTGGTCGTTAGCCATAGCAGCAAACGTCGAGCATGCATTGCATTCACAGTCACTTCCTTTCTCTGGAATGTTCTTTTTGGGTCTCTCGGCAACCGGGTCACTAGGGGGCGCTGGGTTTGTAGCATAGGCGCGCTACAAAGGAAAGAAAAAAATAGTATTAAATCTTGAGTAAGTGTAAATATTCGTCGGTAAGTACAGACTAATACACAAACACATACACATGCATACAAACCATCCACTAAAAACTTCATTTTCGGATTCAAAGAACCTTAAAACGCGTAAATATAGCCAAAAGTTCAATTTCGAAAATTTAACCTGAAAGTTATACATTTTCTATATACCATGTAAACTAAGGGTTTATAATAAATATATAATAGTAATAAAAGCCGCACCTGGATACTTTTATTTTTCCTTTCAAAAACCACCAATTTTAACCTTTAACTGTAGCGATGTAACTGATAGTGATTTTGCAGATATCGAATATCTGAACTCTATAGCCTAATGAATACGGATGTGCGATATCAACAAAGGGAACTAGAATTTATTAGAATGACATAGAACTATTTTGACTAGAGCCACAATTTAGTTTCTAGATGTCAGTTACAGAATTTTTTTTCAGTCTAGATGTCTTCACGAGTATACTCCAGCTTTCTGTATTCTCGAGCCGAGCCTAGATTACATTTTTTCCAAGGCAGTGTCACCTTGGATTTTTTTTTTTTTTCATTTTTCACGTTTTTTAGAAAGATATGACAAATGATAAAATTTTTCTTCTTTTCAATACATTTTTTTATGCTAGTGTCGGGAGATATTTCAAAATCATGGCGTAACGTTTATGTGTGCAACAAAACCCGTGTTCAACCATTTTTATTTGAGATAAGAAATACATTTATATACACCTGAATATTTAATGAAATTGAAAAAAAAAAAAACTTTATCATAAAGTAAACTTGCAAATTACTCTTCTGTTAAATTTGGTATTCTTCGACCACATTTCATGAAACCATGGCAGTGATGCCAGATGGTCGAAAATTATTTCCCCAACCAGGTCTTCAAATTTCCCCAAATCAGGGGTTTTTTTTGAAAAAATCCCCAACTTAATTTTTACTAAAAAGGGAAAATAAATTTTTTTTTTCAAAAAAAAATATCAAGCAGATTTTTCTTTGATTTAAGCTCAAATTTTTCCCCAAATGAAGGCAATTTTTGAAAAAAATCCCCAAATAACAATAAACCTATCGAAAGTCTCTAGTCGTAGGGATAAATCATTACGTTGCCAACATTGACAGAAAGTTGAAGAACTCCCCAGATTTGTCCCCAAAAATTTTAGAATTCCCCAAAAAAGTCCCCACAAACATTTGGTCCCCAAAATTGTCCCCAGAAGCCTCAAAAATCCCCAAAATGGGGACAAAATCCCCAATCTGGCACCACTGAACCATGGAAGCATCTGCGGAAGTGCTAACTCAACGAGTCCAATGCTAAAATAGGGGTGATAGTCATTTGACTCAGCGAAAATGAGCAATAACAGAGCGCGGAATTACTGGATGTTTTCCAAATTTTCAAACACTGGTCAAACTGGCCTCCCTCCAACAACGCGTCCTCACTGCTAGTTTTAGGATATGTGGCTGCACTGTACTTTTAATTATTTATTATTTATTTAAATTCATTTTTTATATAGTTAGTAGTTCTATGGCACAACAAGAGAGTTTCGTATATGAGTAGTATATGTCTACATTCAACATGGAAAATATCTTAATAAATAATGTATACTGCTTGAATTTCTATAGGATAATATAAGGCTACCACATACTATACTCTGTTTCCTTTACGCAGTCGCGTCAAGGCCACGCTCAGATGAACATTGATTTCACTTTCCCCGTCCGTTGCTAGGTTACTGAAGAAACAACGATATCTCACTCGATGGAATTGAGCACGTGATCTCATTCACGTGATCTCCCTCTCTGAATTCCATGGCCTTGAAGTGCCTCTGATGAGGAAACGGACTTAGTTTGAGTACTAGTATATACACTCGAAAAAATGATAGAAATTTGTCGTTAGAAGTTTGTATTGTAAATACAGATAATTTCCTTTTTAACACTTTTTAGCGAAGTTGAAAAATGCTTATGACTTTGGTTTGTCTGTCCGTGCTCTAACTCCCATAAATATTCATAGAATTTCTTGAAACTGGTGTATGTTATTCAAGTTCACTATGGTATGTTCCTTACTGAAAATGGAGTAAATACCACGATTGGTTTGTACACAGGGACAGCGAAAAAATTCAAAAGCATTGCGTTTTGTGAAAGCTATTTCTAAAAACTATATTTTAATTCCTTTATTTTACACAAATTTTTAAAGAAATGGGCATTTATTATTCATACGCACAAATAAATGTTTTTTATAGAGTGTGATATGATTAGCATTTAGAGTTCCAGGATTGCGCAAAAATAGACAGATACATTAAGAGCTGTAATTGGAAATTGTTGAAATTTAATTTTTGTTTTAATAAACGATTTTAACACTTTCTAATAATGTTTGAGAGTGATTATGAATAGAAGTAGTCTTTGTTAGTCTATTCGTTTGTCTGTCTGCCCGTCTGTCCGTCTCTAGCATCCGTAAATATTTTCATATTTTTTTCAAAATGATATATGTTATTCAAGTTCACTATAACATGTTCTCCATTTAAAATTGTATAAATAGCGCAACTGGTTTTTGTACAGGGATACTTAAATGAATGCCAATGTACAGTGGCGAAGCCAGAACTTAACTTTTTTTTCGGGGGGGGGGGGGGGGGGGGCTAAGATTTTTCAAGATGTAATTCCACATGAATGAAAAGTTTACAATTGTACTATCCAATTGGGAATGTCAGTACATTTTTTTTTCTGGGGGTGGGGGGGAATTCAACCCCCTAGCCCTCCCCCCCCCCTTAAATCCGCCACTGCCAATGTAGTTCGTTCTACGAGAGGCATTTTTAAGAATCACACTGAGGAAAAATTCTGTAACTGACAACTAGAATCTAAATTGTAACTCTAGAAAAAATAGTTACATGTAATCCTTATAAATTCTAGTCTCCTTTGAAAGCCAGTTCTAGAAACCCTTATTTGAATTCTAGAGCGTTTGCCTATATTCTCGAGGGCAAAGTTATTTAAAAATCTTTGCAAATAAATGCGAATACAAGAAGCGGGTTTCAGCAACTATAATCTTGGTTTATGACCCAATTCTAGAAAATCAAGCGGGAATTTATCGCAATACGAAATATTCAGAATATTGTTTCACCACCTAGAAATGTATAGACTAGAAATTTTCGTTCATTTCGTTTATTCAGTTTATTAGCGTGCCTTATGCACATAGTTCGGAATTCTATATTTCTAGTTAAGTGATTTAGAAAATGACCAACTTCTTCATTCTTGATGAAAACGGTATATTTTTTTTCTCAGTGCATATTCAAATAACTTTGAACTGGACATTTCATAGTGACATTGACAATTATTATTCATGCACTGAAAAAACTGTTTTATATACAATATGGTATGTTAGCGTTAAGATTTACAGGGCTACACTAAAATATTCAGATACATTAAGGACTACAATTAAAAATTTCATTTCCGCTTGTGTCAAGCGTTTTTAACATTTTTCAAAACAATGTTTAAGAGTGATTACGAATTCAATTAAACTGTTTGTCTGTCTTTCTTGTCATTCTGTCTTGTCCATTGTGTGATCACGAACACGGAGAGAAAGTAGATTAAAAGTTAAACAATGAAACGTGTAAGTACAGTTGGAAAGTGTTATTAATCTATGCTAACTGCATGATTTTTTTGTTCTTGTTCTCTCTCTCTTCTCTCTTTTTTTTATTCATTCATTTATTCTTTTCCATTCTGGTATTATTAAGATAGTCTTGCGAATGAATTAATAATTTTTTCCCATAAGCTCTCCACCATTTTGTAATTAACTATGTGAAAGTAATTTTTCACAGCGTGTATAACTTGTACCCGTAAAAGGGTTTGTAAAAAAAAGATAGAAACAAAATAAATAAAGGCAAAAAGCCACTCGTGGCATTTCAGCTGTTCATTTCATTTCAGCTCTGAACTTGTTTATCAGTAAATTTCGGTCGCACACTCCACAACATGTGAACTTGTATCTTCCGTATTTCACGTAAGCTCGTTTAGCTAGCCGTGTGTAACAGATACGCAGCAGCGAAAGCATAAAAAAAAAAAACAGACGTAGGTGAGAAAATCTTCACGGTGGCAAAGAGAAAGATAATTATTCAGATTAGAAAAAAAAAAGGCGTGTGAATTTGACTATGCATGATAGTCGTTTGAGAAATTGTTCCACCAACGGCCAGGCGGTTCTGCGCTCAAAGTTGGTAGACGTGAGGTACCGGATTCGATCCCAGGTCACGCTCGTCGGCCTAGCCGTTCGGAGTTTTCTGAGAAATTTGCGTAAAAACGGGCTAGGACCCCTCAGAAAGACCACCACGGATGGCACTCCACCTCAGACCTAGGCCCCTTGTGCAGTCAATCAGCCTTAATCCCCACAACTACACAACTCGTTGAGAAATTCAGAAGAAGTACTTCTAAAAAAAAAAAAAAAAAAAAAAAAAAAGAATTAAAATAGGATTTGCATTTACTGCAAAATCCATTCAAGCTTTCCCTCAATCTTTAAGGAAAATTTATATATAATTGGATAGGGGACGAATAAACGGCAAATACTGAAAAAAATGTGGAAACTGACATAAATTTTCTTCCTAAATTAAATTGCATGAAAAATGATTATAGAACAAAACATATATAATTTTTTAAGTTGGAAAAAAAAATTAAATACAATAAACTTTTTTGCTAACTAGCCTTCAACAACCTGAAAAATTCGGGAAACTCATTTTTCCCACTCATTTGCATAGCGAGGGGAGTGCAGGGGGTGTGCAAGTGCACCCCTCTAAATCATAGAAGTGAAAAAAATTTTATGTAAATACTAGGTTTCAAAAATAGACAAAAATGTTGTTTTTTTCCTTGTCTCTACTCCAGTATTTTGAAACTTTTTAATATCCGAATGAATGATTATTTATGTTAAAAAACAATATATAAAACTGAAACGATAAAAATAAGATTTTATTTCTGGTAATAAATGCGTACGGTTTTTAATTCAATACATCGGGTTGAGGTTGTCAACGAGCGAGGGTGTTCAGGACAGACTGGATCGCGTACAGACTGATGATCTCTGCCAATAAAAACAGTAAAGGCATATGGGAGCCACTGAGCTCCATCCACTCATCTAGATTAAACTTACTATAATAATTTCTGAAGAACAGTAATTGTTTCTCAAAAAGTTTGAGAAACCTTTTAAACTCCATCTTTTAATCTAGATGAGTTTAAATATAGTACTGAACTTTAAAAAAAAGTATTGAGAATTTAAAAGATAAATTTATTATTCCAACAGTAGATAAAGCATATAGTAATTTTGCAATTATTTGTAAAATTCATTAAAACATTCAAAATATGCAACCTTTTTTATTTCTATACTGTTATACTGTCGACTAGTTTCGCATGGGGCGCCCCAGCTTGGTCTCCGACGGCATGGTGCTTGAAATTTGTTGAAACTGTTGTTCCACGCCTCCTTCCTCTCTTTTAAAGACTCGGCGCCATTGCCGGTCGAGTACTCTACGCCAGGGACGTATCCAGGGTAGATTCCCAGACACCACCCTAAAGTGTTTCGACCCCTCTCAAGGGTTGTGATTGCTTTTGTTAAAAGCTGTCAGGGAAAAGAGCGATAAAGTCTAGCTATGGCAGTCTGCACTATTCGTTTAAATTGGAGCATGTTCCCTTTTTCGTTCAAGATAACTGTTATCGGAGAATTATTTGTACTAACTAGAGGGTGAAAGTGAAAGAGTAATATTTTTACAATCCTTATAAGATTGATAGAAAAAGAGCAGAATTTCTAACGCATTTAAAATTGTAAATTTTGTATTCTCTTTAATTATCTTTTACAAGTTTATAAAAATTAAATAAATAAACTAATTAATTAAATAATTCATAAATAAATTCATAAATATTAGAATCACCCGGTGGTTGAATATCACCCGGTGGTTGAATCTTTATTACTTTTTTAAAGTAAGCATTGAAATAAAAAATATAAAAATCCAAAATTTAAGTATAAAAAATGTTCTTAGAAATTACACTATCCATCAAAATAAATAAAAAATGAAATGAATGAATAAACAAATAAAATTAAAATTAATAAATATAAGTAAATATCATCATCTTTTTACTTTCCAAACACTATAGTGAGGAAAGTATTGTAATCATGTCAAAAATCCGAAATTTTAAAATTGTAAATTTTGTTTTCTCCATAATTATCTTTTACAAGTTTATAAAAATTAAACAAATAAACTAATTAATTAAATAATTCATAAATAAATTCATAAATATTAGAATCGCCCGGTGGTTGAATCTTTATTACTTTTTTAAAGCAAGCATTGAAATAAAAAATATAAAAATTCAAAATTTAAGTATAAAAAATGTTCTAAGAAATTACACTATCCATCAAAATAAATAAAAAATGAAATGAATGAATAAACAAATAAAATTAAAATTAATAAATATAAGTAAATATCATCATCTTTTTACTTTCCAAACACTATAGTGAGGAAAGTATTGTAATCATGTCAAAAATCCGAAATTCAGATTTTGATGTTTCTATACGTTTCGAGGTCCTCTGAGTCCGTTTTCACTATTTTTACGATGATGTATGTATGTGTAATATATGTGTATGTATGTGTGTCTGTGAGTGAACACGCTAGCGTCTAAACACTTTGTTCAAATAAGCTGAAAGTTGGTACATATATTGCAAGTCACCAAAGTACGAACCCTATTGATTTTGGTGAATCTAGCACTTATAGTTTTTTTACAGGGACACCAGGAAAAATTCTTTATCATTAAGGCCTATTGGGCCAAATTTTTAAAAGTGCGATAGCGTCTAAACGTCTTATTAATCTGAGCAAAAAATTTGTACACATGTTATAGGTCATAGATGCACGATTTGTATAGATTTAGGTGAATTTAGCACTTACAATTTTTTTACAGGGTCACAAAGAAAAATTCTTTATCATTATGGCCTATGGGGCCAAATTTTTAAAAGTGTGATAGCGTCTAAACACCCCTAATCAAATATTTCTGCAATCTGCATAAAGAAAATCAAGATAAAATGGCAATTATTTGTAGAAAAAGAGCAGAATTTCTAACGCATTTAAAATTGTAAATATTGTTTTCTCCAGAATTAACTTTTATAAGTTTATAAAAAGTCTGATGAGAATCGGGATCCCGATGGAAAAGTTTAACGGCAAACAACGAAGTTAGTAAAGGTTTTTAATGTATTAATTTAGTAATTTCACTTCGTTTTTTAATTAATATAGTTTGATGTTAGGTAAATAAGTTAATTAAGTAAATAAACTAATTAATTAAATAAATAATTAGAATATTGAATTCAAATGTGGAAAAAATGTTTATTGATTTATTATCTTTAAATATGAACAGATATTACAATTTTTTAAATAAATTTAAAAATAATACATCAGTTAATGCAACTAAAATATGCTGTTTAAGAAAATATGATAAACTGTCATTAATTCATTATAGAACTTTAAAAAATAAAAGGATCGAAGGAAAATTTTATAGTAAAAAATAGAACAAACCTCTTACCGATTTTAATGAAACATTGTATAATCATGTACAATTTGTGAAAAAATTACAGTAAGTGTCAAACATACTTGGAGGAGGGGGGGGGGGATAGAGGAAAATATATTAAATTTTTAAATTACCATTTTAGCAATTTTAATAATATATTACCACTTAATTTTTATGAAGATTACAATGAGTGTATTATATACCTGGAGGGGGGCAGGGGAGGGGGGGTAGATGGAAATAAAATATATTTTCCTTTAAAACACCCTATTATAGATTTAAACAAAAACTTTGTATAATAACATACAATTTGTGAAAAAAAATCACAATAAGTATCAGACATACTTGGGGGTGGGGGTAGGGTTAAAGAGAGGGGGGAGACAGAGGAAAATAAAATATTTTTTAATATCACCATTTAACCGATTTTACCTAATTTCTCCTTGTAAAATTGAGGCTTAACATCAACGAGAGTGGAAGTGTTCCATTTCTACATAGGGCGGGGGAGGACAAAAGAGACAGATTAAAAGAAGAAAATTCATTTTTGAATAACTTTTTTACAGATTTAAATCATGTATCGATTTTTTGCATAACTCACTATAATTATTCATTAATAGTAATCGATACACACAAAATATAAATAAACAATAAAACAAACGATAATAAGTGTTGTTTAAAAAGATTATTTTATTTTCCATCTGTCCCCCAACCCCCCCCCCCCCCCCACCTTATCAACTTTAGTTAACTTTCACTATAATTTTAATAAAAATGAAAGTGATATTCGTACAAAGTTTCATATAAGTAGGTAGCACGGTGATATAAAAACAAACATTTTCTTCACTCTGCCCCCCCCCCTCCTTAGCAAATCGTCCAGATATGTGTACACTCACTGCAATTGCAATTTTTCATAAGCAGAAAGTTGCATAGATACAAAGTTTTTTTTTAATCGACAATGCGGTTGTTTAAAGAATAATATATTTTACTTCTATCTGCGTCCCCCTTGCCCCCCCCCCCCAAATATATATTGCACTCATTTTGAGATCTTCATAAAAAGCAAGTGATAGCTATAGAATATGTCTTTAAAATCGGTAAAATGGAGATATAAAAAATATTTTATTTTCCTCTGTCCTCCCCCCCCCCTTCGTCTTTAACCCCCCCCCCCATCCTTAAGTATGTCTAACCTTACTGTGATTTTTTTCACAAATTGTACGTTATTATGCAAAGTTTTTGTTTAGATCGATGATAGTGTAGTTTAAAGAAGAATACATTTTATTTCCATTGGTCCCCTTCCCCCCCCCAGGTATATAATACACTCATTGTAATATTCATGAAAATTAAGTGGTAGTTATAGAATATATCATTAAAATCTCTAAAATGGTGATATAAAGAGTCTTTATGGGAGTGAGCTATTTTCAAAACTATAACCATATTATTTAATATTTTAGAGAATATAACATTTTACATGCTGAAAAAATCATTAGTGAATCAATCATTAGTGAAGTTATAAAATGTTTCATAACTTCTATCGACAAAAAAAAAAAAAAAAAAAAAAGCTAGATTCATTGTAGTAGTTCAGTCCATAAAACAACTCCTCTAGCGTATTTTGTCAAAGTTTCATAAGATTTATATAATAACTTTTGGAGTTATGATGTTTTGTGAAAAAGCAAAATGTTAAAAATCTCATTCTGAGAAAAAGCAAAAAACGTAATTAAAAACCAGATTTTACCTATTAAATAAAAAATAATTTTAATAACTTTCCTGATTTATTTCAAAGTTTTTTATTTCTTCTTATTATTTTTAAATTCATTTTATATTCAGTAACAAATTTTGATGCTTATACTGAGTAAAACTTTTATGAAAACAAACATTTCCGGTCACTTCTGGTTTCAAAAAGTTGCGAGTGACTAATATTTAGATGCCTGTAACTCAAATTCTAAGCAAGATAGAAACAAAATTCAAACTGATTTAGAAAGTTTAAATGTCAGGCTTTAATACTAAACCAAAAATAAAAAATCTTAGTTTTGACTGAAAATTGCATTTTAAAGGTAGGCAGGCGCCTTAAAAAGTATGTAGGAAAGAATTTAAAACTGAAGCTGTAGGAGATTTGTCCACAATAAAACATTAATAGACTATTACTTTTTTCCCCCAGATATTTTCGAGTGTGTAAAATTATTACCTCGCTTTATCTTAAAAATATATAGAGAGTATTATACAATGCTATAATTAACTGAAAAATTCCATAATAAAAAGTATAGACAAAAAAAAAAAAAAAAAAAGTAATTTTCTTTCTTTCTTTTTTACAAGTAACTATGTATAACCAAAAAAAAAAAAAAAAAAAAAAAAAATCGACAAATAATGACAAAAAATTAATAATTTCCAAGTGGTCGTATATTAAAGCTGTAGAGCAAATGGTCT
This sequence comes from Salticus scenicus, assembly GCA_963930645.1. Taxonomy (NCBI): domain Eukaryota; kingdom Metazoa; phylum Arthropoda; class Arachnida; order Araneae; family Salticidae; genus Salticus; species Salticus scenicus. The sequence continues at coordinate 205,021,853 of OZ005662.1, read as the reverse complement.
GGATATTACAAATTTCTTTCTATTATGGAAAAGAAATTATACTGATTTTTAGCATAATATTTCATTTTAAGAAATGGGGTACTAATTGTTATGAATTTCAATTTAACATTGAATATGGGAATTTCTGTAACTTTTTTTTTTTTTTTTTTTTATCTTTTGTTATAGACTATTAACACGTTGAGCGCCACGCAAATTCTTAAAATCCATTAAAATTCCATAATGATACCTCCTGTAATAAATGAACATTAAGCAAATTTTAATAATTTTTCAATCATTAAATGTTATATTTTTAGTCTTATATCCTATTTTATATGCGCACCGATGGTTGACGCGGCTTTATATCATATTTGACACTGTCTGCCACCGATGGCTGACAGGGCGCTCAATGTTTTAATTTTTAATTTTTACTGCTTTTACTTTAGGGGTAAAACTTTCACTGAAATGTTTGAAGTATAACAGGTTCTGCACACTCCTAAAGTTTCAAGATGATTCCTTCAGTACTTAAAGATATATGACAAAATGTCTAGTATCTAGAATGACTGACATGGCGCTCAACATGTTAATATCGGTTTTCAATAAAAAGCAAAGCAGCGAATAGGCGGGCAGAGCTTTGCAGTGGTTCATAAGTAAAGCGAGTAGAGTGGAGTCGAATCATCATTCATTAGGTCAATTATATGTCTTCTGAGTGCAATTCTCTTCAAAAAGTGCACATAATACTTGTATAATGTGTAATAGGAGTCGTGTGGTTGTTCTTTTTTTAACGCATTAGCGCCCAGTATCCTCATTTGAGGACAGCTAATAAAATGACACGTATATTTTTTGTGGTTTCTTGGAATGATTTCTGCTTTTTAGTGACAGTTTATAGCGTCACTCAAAATGATCCCTGAAAGTTTTATGTGCCTACTATTAATTATTATTTCATAATGTGGATAGTCATTTTAAGATTTTTCATTCGTCGCACATACATTTGCTTTTTGCGCAGGTATACTAACTTAAATCAAGTTGAATAATAATATATATTATAATACTTTACTTTTGAAATCTTCGTCAACATATAACAGGATATTAATCTGTTATCTCAAAGTTTTTCTATCTCGAAGTTTTCTCGCTAGAACACTAAACGTCAATAAATGAGGATAGCCTTGAAATTTAAAACTATCAGAAGAATTGTTTAAGTTAATATATTTTTCTGTCAGTTGTGTATATTAATTTAGAAGTGAAATAATCAGCTAATAATATTTTACAAAATTAATTTGGGCGTTAACGGGTTAATTACCGAAGATTACTATGAGCTCTTGATGCTCAATTAGCTTTCGTGCTAAGTATACTATTCTCAGAAATAATTTTTTTTTATGTTTTCTTTCATTATTCATATAAAAAAATATTTCATGTTTAAAAAGAAAAGATTGGTAAATTGTTTTTGGCGCTAAATGTAAACTAATATTTAAATGACTAACTTTTAAAACTATTATAATATTATTTTCTTATTTTAATTAAATAAAAATAATAATAATAATGAACATTTCAAAAATGGGGCTTCGAGATGCACTAAGACACCTCAAGCGAATTCTTGTTGAATCTCTTGACTGTACGAGTACCAACCTTACGCTTCGTTGTCCACAGACACACCGACACGCACAAACATTGGTTTTATATAAATAAAATATATTTATATTAAATTCCCTTTAAAATTCCTTCTTTTATAAGTTTACGTTTTTTGTAACCAAAAAAATATTAAAATTAGAAAAATAATTTTATTAACTTTTTAATACATTTAAGTTAATATATAACTGTTCAAATAAATTTAAAACACCAAACTAACTTATTTAAGTTAACTACTTATCTAATCGGCTTCTGTGGGTTTCTGTGGTGAATTATTTTCAACTGTTTGGTTTCCGTTCTCATTCTTTTCATTATTGTCATTAAAAATTATATATATTTGTGTGTGTGTGTGGGGCGGGGGGATTTTTTATTATTATTATTATTTTTTTTTTTTTTTTTACCTAAATTGTAAAATTATTTTTTTTTCTTTTACTAGACAGTTGTTCTGCGTAATACTGCTCAAATAAAGTGAGATATATGTAATATTTAATTCCGTAGTTTAAGTAATTTTAAAAGATTTTTTTTCCGTGCAATTATTTACCAATTCATTCACTGTATTCAATAAAAAACAGCAAATTATCAGCTTCTTTATCAATCTTCTTTCCCTGTTCTAGAAAATCCCATGGCTCTCCTCTTTGAGGGACCATCTTTAACAAAATTACTCAAATGCAAAAAAGGTAACCCTACTCCGTACCAAGGGGAGATGAAGATAGTGATTGATGATAATTTTCCCCCACGGTGTTACGTGGGACATAATCGGCGCCAGCTAGGGGACCGGGGGGGGGAGGTGCACAGCCCCCTCCGTCGGGGAGTCTGTGACCTCCCATCGGGGCATACTCCTAAAATCTCTCGGGAGAACAAATACAAAATGTTCAGTTTTTCTCCTTTTAGCAGCATTTTTCTTTCCTTTTACAAATTTGGAGCATTCCAGTTTTTCCATTCTATATTCAATAAAAGAAAGTGTTGGATTCGTAAAAATTTTCAGCTTCCAGTTTTCCATGAATATACACGTTTTGAGAGGTCCAGAACACGTTTTGACCACGATATTGTTGGAAAATGTCTGTCTGTGACACAATGATCTCCAAAACCACAAGGAGTACTAACAAATGGAATGATACAAATATTAACAGTAATATTATTAACAGTATTGCAGTTTTTGATAAATACTCATATAATAAACTCTCTTTATGTAGTGCCCCCCTGTCGGAGAGGTGGTGTCCCCCCGTCAGGGAATTTCTGGTGCCACTACTGGAAATATATATATTCATTTCATTTGGTTTAGTGCAGACTATAGATATTAAACTATACTTACTTACAGTTTCGTCCATAGACGTAATGTACTTGAATTCTCTTGGATGTCCTGTTACAGAATCGTTTCTTTGATCTCAACGAAAAACAGCATGGCATCACTGTATGATACAGATTTATAATACCGAGTTTGGACCTCTGCTACAATTCGTTCTTGAGATATGCTGAAAAGAGACACACAGACAGACCCACCACACAGACCAACCGCTAAAACATTATTTTCGGATTCAGGGAACCTTAAAACGTGTAAGCATAACAAAAGTTGAATTTCGAATATTTAACTCAAAAACAATACTTTCTCTGCCATACGTATGGGGAAGACAAAGTGAAAATTCCCTCCTCGAGAGAGTATCTTTTGGCACAAGTGGCAATAAAATAAACAATTCCTTCAAATTTTCTTGAATTTTAAGGGGACATACGACCCTTAGAACTTCAAAAAGCATCGATTTAATTATAGTCTTTTTTTAAGTAAATTATTGTTAACTAAGCTTCATTGAGCATGTCTAATTGTTATCTATATCAGTTCAAAAAACCCTTAACGGCTTAAAAGTTTGTGACGCCGCTACTTTATGGCTATAAGAATTTGAAATATGAGTCTTAAAATAATGATATCAAATTTTAAGTGACGCTTTGCAATTAGTTAAAGTATACATAGATTTTCTTATTTGATCATTTACTTTTATCTTTTATTTATATTTATAATGCAAACGTAATATTTTTAACTTCAAGATCAGACAGATATATAAAATACACTCACTGATGCTTTTTCATTCGCATTTCAAATTCAAAATAACAGTTTTAAAAGGAATTATATAAAAATTCCAGTGGCGCCTCGGTGTTATTTTAAAAGATATGTTTTAAGATTCCATTAAAATTACTTTTGTTTTGTCTAATAAAGTATATTTACACATTTAAACAGTGCTTTTAATTTTCAAATATACTGTCAAATAATTATACTTTCACTAAGTTTGCATTATAAAGTGAAATTATTTATTTCAATAAATTGATTTATCTTTTGCATCACGCTATCCAAAACATAGTATCATAGTATCCAACTAAGTGAAAATTTGCTCAAAGAGGTAGTGTGACGTAAAGAAAACATTTCCACAAATTTTACTTGCAGTTTTGGACAATTTACAGTAATTTTGGTAATTTACAGTTTGCAAGCTTCTTTTTAGAGAATTACAAATTAAACAATTACAAAAAAAAAATCAAGTAAATGTTAAAAATGGAAATTTGTATATTTTGTTTCCCCTTTTGAGGCTAAGTATGTTCCAATATTAACAATTTAAATTTTCATCAAAATTGCAGGTAAAAATTACTTCATATATATTTTCATATAAAACGTTTGGGGGAAAAAATAGACAAAATATAAATTAAGCTTTACATTTCTATAATTTTAAAAATAAGATAAAATCACCTAGAGAAAAATTTTATGGAAAATATAATTTAAGCTTTAAAAAAAAAAATGAAATTTCTGCGTAAAAATTCTATTTCATAAATATATTTACAACTACAATAAACAAAAAACCCTCCTTTAATTTTAAATAATTATTTCTACATGTTTCGAAGCAATTAAATTTTTTTCTTTCTTTCTTTTTTTTTTTTTTTTTTTAAGAAAAATAAATAAATGTAGTGGCGCCATCTAGTAGTTTATATTAAAATCATATGCATATATATTTAACTTTTTATTATTATTATTATTTTCTTTCCCCTTAAAAAAACAAAAAAAAACAAAAAAAAAAAAAAAAAAAACTTGTTTAGAAACAGGTAGAAATATTTATTTAAAATTAAGGGAGGATTTTTTGTTTATTGTAATTGTAAATATATTTATGAAATAGAATTTTTCATGCAGAAATTAATTAATTAAAAAAATAAATAAAAGAATAATATTTTTAAAATACATTATTATGGGTTTCAAAGTAAAGATGTTATTTATTTATTTTGACGTGTTTTTTAATAATTGCTATTTGACATATTTTTCATGAATTTTAATAAAATTCATGAAATAATGTTATTTTTAATAAGTATAAGCTCTGTTTCATACCCTAGTCATTATTGCTTTAAATAACAACAAAAAAAATTTGATTGTGTTAATATTTAAAATATGTATTATTTTAAAGTCTGAAAAATAAATAAATGAATAAACTCTAACTGTATTTTCAAAAGAGATTTTTAATTTTTAAAAAGAAAAAATATATATGTATTTACGGAAGTGTATTTTTTAAATAAAAAACGATAGATGGCGCCAAAATTCTATTTGCTGTTTTTTTCCATTACCGGCGCGGAATGATACATGAATATGAATCGCAAATCATTGAGCTATTATAAAATCGATGTTCATGAATGATTAAAAAATTTTTCGCTTTAAAAAAATGTAAATTCATCATTATTATGATAAAATGGAATATCTAAAATTACAAAATACTTCCTTATTTAAATTATTATCTAAATATTTTTTTGACTAAATATGAAATTTTGAAATCAAAAATATTTTTTACATAACAGAAGAGAAAATATATTTAAGTGAATTTGACTTAGTATATATACAATAAATATTTTAAACATGTAATAAAGTACTTTTGCGTTAAAAAAAATCTAAATAATTCATTGGCTGCTTTGAAGTCGGTCAATCAACCAGCCCACATACCTCACAAGTAAGAACCGCATAACAGCGTTGTCACCCGAAGAAACACATGTAATTGGCGGAGTAATATAGTTCCATATTTAAAGCGATTTAATAAAAAACAAGAGTTTTCCTGAAAAAACCGAAAACGTTACTAGATTCAGAAAGATCCTATTAACAACATATATTAATTATATGAAAATCCTTCGAGCCGTTTTAGAGATATTTTTCAGAATTCCAGTCTATTACACCAACCGTTTTCCCATTTTGGCTTAAAATTGAGATTCAGATCTCAAAACATATTGCATGTAGAAATGTAAAATTTTCAGGATAGATTAAGACCGAAGATAAAAGATTATTTTGAAAAGATCAGAACAAAATATGGCATATTTGCTGAGATATTAAGTGTCGGCTTTTACCAATCTCTTTGATGTCAAACTAGCCGTATATATGAGTTCGCAGCGTCCCGTTTGTCCCTCCGCTTGCGTCACTCAAAAAACTGTCGTTTTTCATGATGTTTATTATGTATTTTGGAATATAATTTTAATTATGTGGTGCATTATTTAATAATTTATGTGTTAATAATAAATGCGTTTTGTTCAACTTGCGCGAATGATTTTTAAACTTTTTTTAAAAAATATTTTTAACCTAAATTTGAACAAATGTACGTTCAGTTTGAAGGATCTGATATGTTACATAATCTGTGAAAATTTCAAGAAAAAATATTAAATACACTGTGAAAAATAGGTTCTTAAAAATAAGTATATATTGTCTCAAAATAGTCCCGAAACAATATATATTTAAATTTGAAAACCCATGTACTCATTTTTGAGTACATTGACATGTCAAACATGGGGATATTGGGATTCTTATTTGTCAACACCACTTTTGAGCATGTCAGTATACTCAAAAATGAGTACATGGGTTTTCAAATTTAAGTATATATTGTTTCGGGGCTATTATATATCGAGACGATATATACTTATTTTTAAGAACCCATTTTTTACAGTGTAGTTTCAGAGATATTCTGCGCGCAAGGTTAAAAAAAAAAAAAAAAAAGAAAAAAACATTTATTATTAACACATAAATTAGTAAATAATTCACCACAGAATTTAAATTATATTCCAAAATGCATAATAAGCTTATAGGTAAATTAAACATGCCCAATGAAGATTAGTTAACAATAATTTACTTTAAAAAAAGAGTATAATTAAATCGATTTTTCTTTTCGGAGTTCTAAGGGTCGTATGTCCCCTTAAAGTATTTATGGACTTACGGGTTACTCGGTACATGCATGTACTTTATAATTATTCTAATGGTGAAGAATTATTTCATAATTTTGGATTCTTTCCAAGTTTTTCACATCGTAAACAGCTTACGCTAGCACTCGCTAATCGAAATTGGAATAGTTCCAAAAGCATCTAGACATTTGTGAATCTATCTATCTACATTGCATTTTTCAGAAAATATACAGCGTTGCAGAATAATATTCTTGTATATAACAGCCATACGATTTCCATTACACACTACTATATATATTATATACTCTTTTTAGAGACAGTGTGGTGGTGGGCAGAAAACTTGAAATTGATTTGAAAAGTTTGACACATAACAATTTTCTTGTAAAGGAAAACTGATACATATGTCGTGAAAATATATAAAAGAGAGTTTACATAGTGAGATTTAAAAGAAAAGAAAAGAAAAAAAAAAAAAAAGAGAGAGAGAGAGAGAGAGAGAGAGAGAGAGAGAGAGAGAGAGAGAGAGAGATAAAGAAAAGAAAAGAAAAAATAAACTACTAGAGCGTTTTTTGAAGCATTCCTTTCCGAGATCTGTATGTGACCTACCTAATCAGAATGCTTGTCAAATTTAAGGTAGTAACCAAGTAATAGGGAAAGGACATCTAAAAAAGGGTTTATATAGCAAATTTGAAGAAAATCATTAGAGCCGTTTTAGAGATACCGACTTTCGATCCTATTGCGCAAAATTTAAAAAAAGAAAAAGAAAGAAAGAAAGTGGACATTATTTTGTATCATTTGTCCCGTAAAAGAGGCCTTTCAATCTTTAAAAATTTCTTTTTTCATTCTTTAAAATACACTATTCTGCCTAAAAATGATAGATTCCATGGCTATACATTATTTAAGAACCATATAGAATGTAAAACGAAAATAATTAATCTCATTTAGAGAAAATCTTTAAATGAAAGAGGAACTTTATTAATTTGAAACCATTTTAGAAATTGTAAAAGACAGTTCAGTAACTCTTCTTGAGGGCAATTTCATAAAATTTATAGGCGTATAACGTCTTGTAAAATATCTGTAGACAACAACATTTTCTATATCATCTTACAAAAGATCTGGAAATTCTTCCACGTGAACCCAAATAGTTTAGGGTGTTACCCTCGCCTCTATTAGTAGGTTGTAGATTGAAGGTGTGGAAGATTCCTGATTGACTTGCTGACATCATTTTGACGTCAGAGGTTGATGGGGGAGAATTATTTACTATTAACTTTCATGTCATTCATGATATCACGCTATTTGACGCCCATTCAGAAATTTTTTCTTTGATGAGCCTGAAGACTTTTGGTTGAGTGGAAACTTGGAATCGTAAAGCTGAATGCATAACTAAAATAACGTATAGCGGAATTTACATTACTTTTGGACACTTTCATAATTCGAATGCACTATAATTTTATATTAATTAATCATATACTTTTAGTTTCTATGGAAGGAGATCTTGCTAACTCATTACACTTTAGACGAAACTCTGATAAAACGACTACGTAAACGCTATTTTGAAATATTTGAAAACCTGTGTAATAAATGAAAACATTCTCATAAAGATTTATTTTATTCTCATAAATATTTATTTTGTGGTGTTCAATGAGAAAGTATAAAAAAGGGTAAAATAATAGTAATAATAATAATAAGAAGAAGTAAAATAATCTGGTGTGTCACTCACACGACTTTCTCTTAACCTGAAATTTAATACTATAAATACAGGTTGGGGATTAAGAGGTAAGCTAACGATGTTATGTAAACCTATGTTAAACAATTCAAATTAGGCTTCGGAAGAGTTTTATATGATAATTAGTGCTGTGTGAGGGGGGCTACCGCACCCCTCAACCCTTCCGTTTCATTAATGCACCTACATTTATATAGAATTTAATTCGGCTATTAAAAAATAATTCTGTTTTTTAAAAATAATTTATTAAAATTATTATTTAAAAAAATTACCTTTTATGATAATGCAGACGACTTCTATATTAGAGAAGTAGTATAACACTAAATATCCAAAAAAAGTCCGTTTTATTCTCAATAAAAAAAAAAAAAAAAAAAAAAGAAAACGATTTTTTTTCAAAGTTTTTTTTTTTTTTTTTTTTTTTTTTTTTTTTGTTAAAAGTAAAAAAAATCGATAACTTTGTTTTACATTATCGCAGATTGATGGTTCAACCATTCGTTTTAAAGGTATTGGCGAGCTCTTTTGAAGGATACCCATCATGAAAATGTACTCCCCTCGAGGGGGGACTTCCCCGGCTTCTACATACACAATTTTTTTCCCTGTTGTCTATCTCTATTACAAAAAATGGATATTCGTTTCATTTGCTTTACTGCAGTCTATACACGTTAAACTCTACTTACCTGCATTTTCCCCCATAGACGTAATGTATTAGAAATCTTTTGATTATCCCTGTACACGAACCATTTGCTTGATCTTAACGAAAAGCTTACTGTAGCATCCGTTTATGATACACATTTAGAATACCAAGTTTGAACTTTCTGCCATTATTTGTTTTTGAGATATGCTGATAAGAGACAGACACACACACAGACACACACACAGACACACAGACATACACACAGACCATTTGTTAAAAACATGATTTTCGTATTCAGGGGACCTCAGAACATGTAGATATAACAAAAACTCGCGTTCGAAAATTTGACCCCAAAACAATATTTTCTCTACCTTATGGGTAAGAGAAAGTAAGTTTTTTTTTCGTTAAAAGTAGAAAAAAATCGATAACTTTGTTTTAAATTATCGCAGATCGATGGTAAAAACCATTCGTTATAAAGGTATTGGCGAGCTCTTTTGAAAGATACCCATCCTGAAAATTTACTCTCCTCGAGGGGGACTTTCCCCCCAGGGGGGAGGCGAGGCTCCTACATACACATTTTTTTTTTTTTTTTTTTTCCTGTTGCCTATCTCTATTACAAAAAATATATTTGTTACATTTGGTTTAGTGCAGTCTATAGAAGTTAAACTCTACTTATCTGCAATTTCCCCCCATAGACGTAATATATTTCAATACTTTTGAGTCTCCCTCCACACGAACCATTTGCCTCATCTCAACGAAAAGCTTAGTGTAGCATCCCTATATGATACGCATTTAGAATACCGAGTTTGGAATTTTTGCTACTATTTTTTCTTGTGATATGCTGATAACAGGCAGACAGACGCACAGACCATTCGCTAAGAACATGATTTTCGTATTCAGGGGACCTCAGAACATGTAAATATAACAAAAACTCGCGTTCGAAAATTTGACCCTAAAACAATACTTTCTCGACCCTACGGGTAAGAGAAAGTAAAAAGTCAGATATTGTAATCGAAATTTGTTTGACTAAATGTAAATACAATGGAACCTCGTTAATGTGAATCCGAAGGGGAATAAAAAATTTGTTCATGTTATCAGTAGTTCATGCTGTCAGTAACTCAGAAAATGACCTTCATTTTGACGAGGACTGTAGGAACAGTTCACGTTAAAAGTAATTCACGTTAAGTGTGTTCACGTTAACGAGGTTCGACTGTACTATATTCTACTTATTCAGTTATATATTTGGGTCATTCTCTGAAAAGTGGGCTTTTTTAAAAAAAAAAAAAAAGAAAAAAAGAAAAAACCTTAGTCCAAATAAAATTGCTCCTAATTTTTTTTTTTAATTTTGTACATGTACACATATGTTACAATTAATAAAAAAAATAATATAAACCAAACTGTATTTGATAATTTTTGATATAGCAATTACTTTTATTAATTAGAAAAATGAGGGAATGATTGTGAGGGAATGACAAATTTCTTCTAAAAACTACTTTATAAAAATATTATTAAGTTTAGTTAGATTTTCAAACACTAAATATTCATTAAAACATATTTTTATTAATATAACATCATAAAAAAGCAAATTTGATTTATTTTAGTTAACTTTATAATGAGTGAGGGAATGACATATAATAAAAATACTGTATTTCAATCTAACGTTTGAGAGCCATATGCTATTCATTGTTGAATGTTTCCAACAGAATTCAAAATAGTTTCTTTACTTTGCTGGTATATAAATTAAGTTTGACTTATATAAAGTATGTGCTATCATTATACAGTAAGTAAAGATGTCATTATAGTTTGAGGAGGGAATGATATCTGTTACCAGGGACAACAATAAAAAGTATTCTAATTTCTTTCGTTGCATAATATATAAATATAGTATAATGGATAAATATTTATTAAAGTATGTTTAATAAGTTTTTAATTCAAATAATCCAAATATACAAGCTTTAATACTATAGAAACCATTTTATTTACAGAGATGTGGGAATGGGGACACAGTGAGGGAATGATATTTTGCATTTTAAAAATTATTTAAAAATTATATTTGAATTCCAATAACCAAAGAATAACAGTTTATATGTAAAACCAATTAATATTGATAGTTTAAACAGCTTTTTGTTTTTGTGCTTTTAAAAGTATACCCTCAAGACTACTGGGACATCAAATGACCACTTTTCAGAGAATTACCCATTTACCTATTAAAACAGTTTCTATAGCTACTAATTTCTATTGGGTTTGAAAAACTGACATTGTTGGTAATTCACCTATCTAAAACAGAATGGTGTTTTAAATGATTTAAAATTTTATTTATGAAATGAAAAAAGAAAAAATAATAATTGTGAGAATATTTAAAAATTGGCTATCCACTAATATTAAAAGCTTCTAGTTAAAAAATCGACCTTAGAAGGTCCTAAAATAAAGGGTTCGATTGGACTACTCATGATTATATTTCAGTTGTGTATTTTGTGTGGCTCTGTGCAGTTAAATGAAAAATTATCATTTCATCTAAGTGTGAATAGAAAGAAAAAATAATCAGAATATATTAATAATAATAATAATAATAATAATCTGGGGTGTCACTCACACAACCTTCTCTTGCCCTGAAATTTAATACTATAAATACAGGTTGCAGATTAAGAGGTAAGATAAAGAGTACTGTTATGTAAACCTGTGTTAATTCAAATTAGGCTTCGGAAGAGTTTTATATCATAATTAGTTCTATGTGAGGGGGGCTACCGCCCCTCTCAACCCCCGTTTCATTTATGCACCTACATTTATATATAATTTAATTCGGCTATTAAAAAATAATTCTGTTTTTAAAAAATAATTTATTAAAATTATTATTTAAAAAAATTATCTTTTATGATAATGCAGACGATTTCCATATTAGAGAAGTAGCAAGCATAACACTAAATATACAAAAAAAAAGTCCATTTTATTCTCAATATTTAAAAAAAAAAAAAAAAAAAAAAAGTTATTTTTTCGTTAAAAGTAAAAAAAAAAAAAATCGATAACTTTGTTTTAAATTGTCGCAGATCGATGGTTCAACCATTCGTTTTAAAGGTATTGGCGAGCTCTTTTGAAAGAAACCCATCATGAAAATTTACTCCCCTCGAGGGGGGAGGCGAGGCTCCTACATACACAATTTTATTTTCCTTGTTGACTATCTGTATTACAAAAAATATATATTCGTTTCATTTGGTTTAGTGCAGTCTATAGATGTTAAACTCTACTTACCTGCAATTTCCCCCATAGACGTAATGTATTTGAATAATTTTGAGTGTCCCCGTACACGAATCATTTGCTTGATCTTAACGAAAAGTTTAGTGTAGCATCCTTATATGATACACATTTAGAATGCCAAGTATGAACTTTCTGCCAAAATTTGTTTTTGAGATATGCTGATAACAGACAGACACACACACAGACCATTTGCTAAAAACATGATTTTTGTATTCAGGGGACCTCAGAACATGTAAATATAACAAAAACTCGCGTTCAAAAATTTGACCCAAAAACAATACTTTCTCTACCTTATGGGTAAGAGAAAGTAAAAAAGGAGAAGAAAAAAGAAAGAAAACACTATTAAAATATTGCATTTTATAAGAATATTACTTTTTATTAAGTTAGCCAAGTTAGGCTAGTCACATGAATTTCTATTATTACTTTTATTTAGTTTAAATTTAGAAAGTAGTTAGTGTTCATGATGTATGGAAATTTAATCTTCACATTCTTAAGTTTGAAAATTCACAAATATAAGATTATATGGCTGTAAGTTTCAGAAAATTAATTTTGACTAGTAAATTACTATTTTCTGAGGATATGTTAGTCCGAAGTCTTTATTTTGGAAAAAACAATTAGAAAAAAAAATCGAAATTTAATATTCAAATAGCGTTTTATGATTTCTGAACATACTATAATGTTATAAGATAGAAAAGATAATAGTGTACAGATTAATAGTGTACAGCTTTCAACATAATTATAAATAAAATAATTGTTTTAAATTGTTGTAAATATTATGTTCGTCGCCATGGAACGACCTTATAGCTCAAAGCTACAAAGGTAACCTTGATGTCATCACGAGGAGAAGAATATCCTAAAAAGAAAAACAAAAGAAATTTTTAAAACCTAATAGCAACAACAGCAACAATAATAATGAAATGAAAAAGAAAAAGAAAAGAAAGAAAAAAAAAGAAAGAAAGAAAAAATTTAGAAATATAATTTTATTTTTGACAAAGTAATATGTATATATATATATCTATATATATGTATGTATGTATGTACGTATAAACTGAGATTGTCGGATATCTTGCTTTATTCAAAGTGGTTTAAAGCCAAAAAATAACGGCTTTGTTTCTCCTGTCTCAATGAAAGAGTTTTCTCACCCTCATAATAATAATAATGAAAATAATAATAATACAGTAAAGCACCTTTTATACGTCTTTTAAGAAAACGGCGTAAAAAGACGTATAAGTGAAAAGACGTATAGTAAGAAAACTCGGATTAACACAAATTCAATGGCAATGAAGCAAAATTTATGTTAAATTACTAATTAATAAAGTTTATAGTACAGTAGAATTTATATGTAGAAGAATTTATGTTTAAAGATAATGATAGAATTCTATTTATAATAAAATTTTATAGCAGAATTTACTAATTATAAATATTGTATATATTTTTAATAATAAGTATTTTACGGTTTATGACAGTTAGTTTTTAATTACATGAAAAAAAAAAAAAAAAAAACTTTAATACTCACTTTACGTGCTGATTGTCTGTGACCATTAAGAATTGCATTATGAATTGAATTGAGCTTACTAATTTTTTTTTTTTTTTTTTTTTTTTCACTTGCGATTTTTACAAACAAAATAATTTCAAAGTTTTTCAATGCCGTCCATTGCACCTTTAAAGGAAAGTGAAATAACTTCTTCATATTCTACATCATAATCATTTAAATTAGGATCAGACAATTTGTTTACAATTAGTTTATCGATTGTGAATAGTTCTAAAGTCAGGATAAAGATATCACAGTTGACATACTCATAAAAATTGTTTATTTAGATCAGAAAAATAATGGCCGGTTGAGAAATTTGGAGAATTTTAGAAAAGTGAAAAAGACGTATAAACAAAGAATTTTTGGATTAAAATGAATAGAAATGAATCGGAACTTCACTAAAAGGACGTATAAATAAATGTAAAAGACGTCTAAATGACAGACATATAAAGGGTGTTTTATTATAATACTAATAACAATAATACTACTAATATTAACATAATTATATTATTATATTATTATAAAGAAATATATGAATAATTATGTGGTAAATGGCGCATCTTTTCATTCTTAAAAATAAAATTGACAACGTTCGTTACGTTATGCTTTATGTCTTCTATAAAATTAGCAAGTACATTTTTAAGTGATTATTTATTTATTCCTTAATTTATTGAACATTTATTCACTTACAGTGTGTTATAATAAATTATCAACTAGTAAGTTATTTCTAAAAGCTTTTTTTTTTTTTAATGAATGATGAACAAGTAATATAAAAGAAAAATTTTTAAAGTCAATTCCTACTTACAAACACTATCGAGAAAAGTTTTTTTTTTTTTAAATAATTCTGAATTAGGAAATAAAAAGCGCGCGTGCAAAATTAAATAAAAATAATTATAAGATAAAAAAAAACTTTTTATATACCATGTTTTAAAATTTCTGCTGAATCATAGAGATTTTATCAATGTGCATAAAATTTCAAAGTGATAATGATAATTTTTGTGAGATGCATAATTTAACTTTTTATAATTTTTTAATGTTCGCGTTTAATTAAATGTATTTTTTTTTTTATGTCGAAAGAAAATGAACTCTTAAATTTTTTTCGCAACAATTAAATTATAGGTAATATTTTAATGGCTATATTAACGCTATTAGGATGTTATTATTTTCATATTTTAATTAATTATAAGAAAACTAATAAAAAATTCAAAAATCGGACTTCGAAGTATTGTGTTGTCACCGTGTTCTGAGCAATCCTGAAAGTTTCAAATTTCTAGCTAGTCGGGAAGTTAGTTAAAAATCGATTGCAAGATTTGTACAAGAGACATATAGGGAGAGTGTGGACTAAGTAGGAACTGAAAAAGTGAAGGAAAAATCACAGTATTTACAGCTGTTTTAATTTTAGATATTTTGTGAATATATAAGTGTGCGATATAACTAAATAACATACGTAATTTTCATCCAAAAATAATTAATTTAAATGTTTACAGTTTTTTTTTTTTTTTTTTTTTCATTTTTACTTTCTTCTATATTCAGTAAATGAAAGCAGTTCATTCGTTAAAATTTTCGACCTCGGGTTTTTGATGGATTTCCACGTTTTGGGAGTTCTATAACATGATTTGACCATTTTTACTTTCTTCTGTATTCAATAGAAGAAAGTACTGGATTCATAAAAATTTCCGACCTCGGGTTTTTGATTGATTTACATCTTTCGAGAGGTCTAGAACAGGATTTGAAAATATTTAGAAAACGGTCTGTCTGTGACAAAATATTGTGGCAACTTCTATCTCAGTAACTGCTGTAGAGAATTTCATAAAATTTGATTTGTAGTTGTACCTTTACATAAATTAGTCCCTATCAACTATTTGTTAAAGTTGTCTAAAAGGTGGCGTTGTCATCCCGCTTTTCCAAAATTTTTAACATGGCGGGATAGGACAAAATTTCGTAGACATGTACGTAAAGAGAATTATTTTTTAATCACCATTAGGAATTAAAAAAGAATTATTTATGATAGTGATAGTCAATTGGGAAAAGAATTTGGATATCTAGGAGCATCCCTTCCTACCCGAGGGGAGTAAATTGTATTATGAGTATCTTTCAAAAGAGTTCGTCAGTACCTTTAAAACGAATGGTTGAACCATCAATCTGCAATAATTTAAAATACAGTTATAGATTTTTTTCATTAAAAAAAAAAAAAAAAAAAAAAAAATCGCTTTTTTTTTTAAAGATATCATATATAGAATAAAACCGATTTTCTTTTGATATTTAGTGTTATAATACTTATCTACTATGGAAATTGTCAGTATTCACCAAGGAAGATAATTTCAATAAACAATAATTTTAACAAACTATTTTTACTGATTGAATCTGTACAGAAAAATATAGAAGAAAGTCATATGTGGTGGCCACAACATACAAGTTTTTCTAATTAAATAAATCTTTATTTTGTTTCATTTATATTTTTGAGTGGGGCCTGTATATAAAGCTCCAAACCAAATATTTTCGATATAATGATATAATAGAAAAAGAAAAGAAAATATAGTTATAGGAATCTTTTGCTTCCAAATTAGATTTCAGTTAAAAAAAGAAAAAGTGTTATATTTAAATGTAAACATTTAAAATGAATACCATGTTATAAAAATCACCATGTAATAACATCAAATGTATTAAAATAAAATAAAATAAATCCCGCCTCTGTAAATAAAAAAATAATCTGGTGTATCACTCACACGAATTTCTCTAACCTTGCATTTCAATACTATAAACACATAACGCAGATTATAGCGTAAGATCAATGAGGTAAGATAATAAAGTAGTTTAGGAACAGTTTTATTTGACATATAAATCTGTGTGAGAGGGGCTATGACCCCCCCCCCCTTCCACAACACCCCATTCAATTATAGTGCATATATTTATAAAAAATATTCTATACTGTCATAAATTTTAAAAGTTAATTTCAAATTATTCATATAACTTTCGCCAGCAAATACACCATGCAAATTACCAATCGTCATCAAACTTTTGAAGTGGCATCTTAATACAAACTTCAAAGCAGCAAAATTGAATCCATTTTCTTTCTTTCTTTCTTTTTACTTCCATTACCCTACTACCATAGGTAATGGAAGTATTGTATTCGGTCTGAAAATTCGATATCGAGATTTCACCTGATTTATACGTTTTAAGGTCCCCAGAGTCCAAAACAGTGGATTTTGGCAATTGGTCAGTGTGTGTGTGTGTGGGGGGGGGGAATCTTCTGGTTATTATATCTCGGAAACTAATAAAGATAGAACTACGAAACTTTAGAAAGGAAACACGTCTGGTGTGCAGATGAATTTTCCAAATTTTTGTGAAAATTGAAAAACCGGAAGTGGGACACTGGAAACCGGAAGTGGGACCGGAAGTAAGAAACCGGAAGTAAGTCTGTATCTCAAAAACGGCTCTAACGATTTTCTTCAAATTTGCTATATAAACACTGTATTAGATGTCCTTTCAAATGATATAGTTGGTTAGTTCAGGAAAATTGATAGACGTCCTGTATAAATAGCTCAATTTCAGGTAAGGGCGTAAGGGCGTTCCTTTAAAAACGGCTGTATGGATTTTTTTCAAACTCGCCCTACTCACTTTTAAATATGCTTTTGTATGTAACTATTGTTTTCCTGTCAATAATTGAGTTTTGGTAAAAGCTGGTATATCAAAAACGGCTCTAACGATTTTCTTGAAAATTGTAATATAAATCCATTTATTTCTTATGTATCACGTAGTTATCAGAGGAAAATTAACAGCTTCCCTATTTAGGTAGGTCAGAAGTTTAGGTAGATCTCGAAAATTGGTGTTTCAAAAAATAACTCTACCATTTTTTTTTTTTTTTCATATTTTTTACCTTGCTATATGTAAGCTTCGTTTTATATGTTTTTACATGTATATAAAGTTTATCTTACCAGAAAAATGGAAGGTTTCTACTTCTTTAGGTCACTTTTACTTTTATACCTTCTGATCACATTATCTTCAAACAATGCGTATAATATTTGTAACAGTGGGTTATGGAAGTCGTGTGGTTGTTTCACACCAGATTTTTTATTTTTATTTTTATTTTATTTCTTATTTATGCAGATAACAGACATACATATAGACCAACAGTTAAAAATTTGACTTTCATATTCAGAAACCTCAAAACGTCCTATTATACAAAAAACCAGAACTGGAAATCAAAATTTAAAAAATATTTTGTTTACAGTATGGGTATGAGAAATTAACTTTCTTCCCTGAGAAGTATTCGTCGACGTAGTAAAATGTAGAAAAACACTTCCATCAATTATATTCAACAGAAAAGAACGTTTAGCTTAATTTTGAGTAGCCCTGTAAATTGTCCATAAACTGCATAGACACCATATTGTGTACTTAAACATAATCTTATATTAAAAACACATAGCATAACATGAAAAGTACTTGAGCAATTTCTATGTATAATAGTCTACGTTCCAATTCTTTTGGGTAGCATTGTAAATGAATGGTGAAAGTTTTCCCTACCATGTTCCACACGAAACATATCTTTATGATTATCATGAAAAACGATAGTTTTTCGAGTGACGCAAGTAAAGAATATACTTTTATTCCCTTTTGTTTAGCACAGCCTGCAAATGTTACACTGAGAAAAAAAATATACCGCCTTTCTCTAAAATGAATAAGTGGCCATTTTCTAAATCCCTTAACTAGAAATATAAATTTCCGAGCTATGCGCATAAGGCACGCCAATAAACTGAATAGACGAAATGATCGAGAATTTCTAGTGTACACATTTCTAGATGGTGAAACAATATTCTGATTACTCTAAATATTCTGAATCATTTATATTGCGCGAAATTCTCGCTTGATTTTCTAGAATTTGGTAATAAACCAAGATTATAGTTGCTGAAACCCGCCTCTTGTAGTCTCATTTATTTGCAGAGATTTTTAAATAACTTTGCCCTGGAGAATATAAGCAAACGCTCTAGAATTCTAATAGGGGCTTCTAGAACTCGCTTTCCAAGGGGACTAGAATTTGTAAGGATGACATGGAACTATTTTTTCTAGAGCCACAATTTAGATTCTAGATGTCAGCTACAGAATTTTTTGTCAGTGTACACTGAAATTACCAGAAATTTTGCCCATAGACGTAATGTATTTGAATTCTTATGGATGGCCCTGTATACGAACTATTTGCTTGATCTCAATGAAAAGCTTAGTGTAGCATCACAACGTGATACAGATTTAGAATACCGAATTCGAACTTTCTACTATTATTTGTTCTTGAGATATGCTGAGAACAGGCACACTCAGAGACACACAGACCAACAGCTAAAAACATGTTTTTTTGCATTCAGGGCACCTCAAAACGTGTAAAGGTAACAAAAATTCAATTTTGAAAATTTGACCCAAATATTTTCTTTACCATTTTACATGGGTAAGTGAAAGTAAAAAGTAAAATAAAAAAATACAAGTAAATAAAACTATGAGCGAAAACTGATGGAAGTTAAAAAAAAAAAAAAGTTCATTTATTTATTTATTTATTTTTTCCCCTTTTTAAAAAACATTTCCACAATTCGAGAAGGGAAAAAAATAAAACCATTCAGTTGTTAATTTTAGTAATTGCTTTTTTTATAGTTTTTAAATTTTACAAATGTACAAATTATTTTTACAACTTTACAATACAAAATTTTTATAGTTTTTAAATTTTAAATTTTTACGCTTTTTGAATAACGGAAAAATTTTATAGATTTTTTTTTAAATGTATGTTTCTATATGAGTTTTCACTAGTTTAATAAAATAAAAATTTATATAAAATCTTTCAGATAGCCAAAAAACGTAAATGTTGGCAACTATATGCTTTTACATAATACGAGAGTCAATGTATAATGTGGGATCCGGACATAATATTGCGAGACAAAATAACTCGCCGGACAAAATATCGCGTCAAAAAAATAGTATGATCTATTTGAAAATTTTATTTTGTGTCACGTGTGATCTCTGGCGGGGGCCACAGGGCCTTATAAATATTAATTAATTAATTAAAATAAATAATTAAATAAATCACAGAGTTGAATTTCATTATTTTATCTATGATTTTTTTAAAGTTATTTTATCTTTTGATTTTCACTATTCAAAATATCTTTTAAAAATCGTGTACATCACTGCTGACATTAAAGCTGAACACTGTTCACAAACTTGAATTAAAAATTTTAAAACTGATAAGCACGATTGAATTCATTATGACTACTCTTGACAAAAGTTAATAAATATAGTCTTTAAACTATTTTAAGTAAAATTTATATATATAAAAAAAAAATGTTGTAGGTTTGTCAGAATGTCAGTGCTCTGACTAAGGTATGTGCTGTCAGGAAATTTTATACAACATTACTAATAATTACCAACTCATTTTTGCTTTGCATTCATTTACGTCGGCAATATTTTGTCCTCAACCCGTATAATGTATGTGTAATATATATATATAACAATAACATTAAAATTTTTAAAAAGAAAAAGAATTTTTTTTTTTTTTTTTTTATAATAATTAAAATGTTTTTTATATAATTAATCCAGTTTAACAAAAATCTTTTTCAGATGAATAAAATATTAAATTTCTGGGTAATAAAATTATAAAGGAAAAAAAAAGAAAATGGAACAGTTTTTGATTAGAGTGGGTACACATTTCTACGTGTTTTTGTTACTATTGTGTAATACCATGCTCAAGATTGTTATTTGATTGTATAAAATAGTTGAAATTACAATAAGTGATAAAATGATATAATTCTTCAGTCATGAAGAATTATCTAGTTCTTCCTGGAGTTTTCCAATGAAAATTTATTTTTTAGAGCGTAGCAATTGGCACATTTAAGAGAGACGACAGACAAGGTAAAAATGTAATCTATTCATTATATTTTATTCACGCGTAAAAAATGTGTATTTGCTTAATTCCAGCGTAATAAAAGTGATGTGAAGAATGTGCGGATGGACAGAGAAGAGATAGGTTGGCACCCTTGCGAAAATTTAAGGGGTACAGGACCTTTTAAAAACTAGAGCTGTACCGAGTACTCGGTATATACTCGGTACTCGGCTTACTCGGCCTATTTGCCGAGTACTCGGTACTCGGCCAAATTTAGGCTATGTATTCGGCCAATACCGAGTAGTTGTGAGAATTTCACTATTTTTATGCATTATTGAAAGAAAAGTGTTAATGAGAGATATTTATTTTATAACTAAACTAAAAAAATATAAATATATAAATACAGAGTCATTATAATTAACATTTTTGCTAGAACAGCTTTCTGCAGTTAGAACAGGCTGTTACCAAACTTAGTATAGAGATGATTCATGATATGAGCTTTAAATTATAACTATCTTGTATGTAAGTAATACACTGTATAAAAATAACTATTACCAGCTGCAAGAAACTCTCTGTGATTGGAGAAAATAATTATTTTCTACCGTTGAGCAAAAGGCGCATTTATTTAGTATTTTAAGAACAAAAGTAATTAATGTGAAAAGAGGAGGGAGCATTTAACCAAGTAAAGGCTTTTAAGGCATTTTACGGTATATATAAGAAAGGTAAATACACTGAAACGTTATTTAAAACATATTTTCATAATCAAATCTGTTGTTTTGCCAATTATGGCCCAAAACCCCCTGTCATTTTACATTTCTACGATCTGAAGATTAATGAAGTCTATCATGTTTGAAATTATAAAATATTTTAATGTTCCCCTTTCATATGTAAATTTCATGTATCTTAAATTACGTCTTAGTGCATAGTAACTTTTATATTCTCTAAGAATTATCTGAGGATGATAATTCCGCATCTAAAAAAAGATGTTAAGAATAAAGTTATGGTTTTAGTAATCCACTATGCTGAAAGTATCAAAATATAGCAATGAAAATAATTATGTATATACACTACAAAATTTCTGCATGAAAGCATGCTGTTTAAAATTTAACTAAATTTTATGCTCAAAAGACTTTTTTTTATTTCAAGATGTGCAAATTTCTTCATACATTCATCAATTATTCTTTCTTACAACTAGTCGGTACTCGGCAGAGTAGTAAAAGGCCGAGTACTCGGTATTCGGCTACTCGGCCAAAGTGCTATTCGGTGCAGCACTATTAAAAACATTAAAAACTAATAGAAATTACTAAATTTAAAACTGCTGTATCTCTGAAAATAATATGTTTTTTAATATGAAATTTTCACATATTAAAAAACTGTATTTTATTTCTTGATTGCTATTTAATAAAATAATTAGTTAATTATTAATTAATTTTTATAATGAAATTTCTGATTATTGTATTTTTTAAATGTTATTTCTTGTGCGCAGCTTAATTACTTCAAAAATATGTTTATACACATAATTTCTTTTTACTTTCTTCTATATGTAATATAGAGAAAGTATTGGATTCGCGAAAATTTTCGACCTCCGTTTTTTGACGGATCTACACGTTTTGGGATGTCCTGAACACGAATTGATAGTTTTTAAAAAATGTCTGTCTGTGTGTCTGTCTGTCTGTGTGTCTGTCTGTCTGTCTGTGTGTCTGTATCATTTTTTTGTGGACGCTGTATCTCACGAACCAATGAATGAAATTTAACCAAACTTGGTATTTAGTTGCACCCTGACATGAACTGGTGCCCATTAGATTTGGGGATCAATAGCTCAACAGGTGGCGCTGTGATCGCATTTTATAGGACGAAATTCCGTATAAATGGGCATAATGAGAGTTATTTTTAACTTGTGATTGTAAAATTAATATGAATTATTGATAATAGTAGTAGTTAACTAGGGAAAAAAAATTGTGCATGGGGGGGCATCGGTTCCCCCCCTGGGGGGGAAGTACCCCCCCAGGGGGGTTAAATTTTGAAGATGGGTATCATTCGAAAGATCTCGTCAATACCTTTAAAACGAATGGTTGAACCATAAACCTGTGATAATTTAAAACAAAGTTATCGATTTTGTTTACTTTTAACAAAAAAAAAAACTTTGAAAAAAAAATCGTATTTTTTTTTTTTTTTTTTTTTTTTTTAATATTGTTACTGATTGAATATGTATAGGAAAATATAGAAGAAAGTCTTGTGGTGGCCACAACATACTAGTTTATTTTGAAGAAATTTGTCTAGTGACGAACCATCAAGTCAAAATTATAAACATGAACTTAATAATAATAATAATAAAAAGTGCTTTTTGGGGGGGAAATTCAAATCTTTGCAGTTTATAATTATTATAATTAATTATTTTATGTATGGAAATATATACTCTATAACAAAAAAAAAAAAAAAAAAAAAAAAAAACGCACCAAGAAGGAGTAATGGAAACTGGACGCAAATTGACATACAAGGTTTCGATGAAAAATGCAAAATTTTAAAGGTTGGCTGCTATCGAATGAGTATGCGACGTTGCAGCGCATCTTAACTGCGCAATTGGCAGAATATTAAAAATGAGAAATGGACTCTTCCCACCTGACGTCAGAGGTCACATGATAGAGGAAAAACAAATAGCAGACGAAGTCTTGTTTATCTAGAGCGATTGCTAAAATAACATATTTTCTATTCTTATTTTTGATCAATCGTATTTAATCTGTGTTATTTTTTACACATCATCATTTTTAATCCATTTTATATCATTATTCATCATCTTTTGTTTGCTGTATACATTTACAATCATCATTTAGTTTATACCTGTCATTGATGTTCATGAAGACATGTTTAAATACTCTGATTTTTGGTACTTAAATCAGTGACAGTGCAATATCGTACTACGTAAATCCATTTAGACCAGTAACTAAGATAATTAACTTGTTGTAACACCTTTATGCAATTGAATTAAATGAAAACATTTTAAAATTTCAATTTTTAATCCGTAAACATTCCACAGAAAGCTATTATTTATTGCTAGATCAGTTAATATTACAGTTACACTACAATATACAAAAGTTGATTCTTATAGGTAAAAATAAATAAACACATAAAATGTTTTATAAAAATTATTAAATTTACAAATACAACTATTCTATTGTTTACAAATGCACAATATTACTTTTACTTTATTTTATATTAAATATTAAAATTTCTGTTCTTAAGAACAATATTTAATTGAATTCGATTCTCAGAATTCGATTATTCGTTTTCCTCTATCACGTGATTGAGCAGACGACGCTGGGAAGAGCCCATTTTGATCCCAGGTCATAAATTCTTCGAGAATTTTATTCCGTCTACTCAGGAAGACAGTAACTATGCCTCGCATACAGGTGCACAAACAACATGCGCAGATGTCAGCATTTGAGTGGGGTGTCATGCATCTCATTTAAAATTTCATTTGTTGGTATTTTCATTTATCTTTCATTTGCCGAGTGTTGTAAAGGAATTAAATTATTCAAATTATATATATATGTGTGTGTGTGTGTGTGCGTGTGTGTGTGTGCTGTATTAATAAATAATGACTTATTATTATAAAAAGATTCATTTAAATATAGTGACCAGCGAAGCGGGCAAAGCCAACTATTTAATAATATAAATAAACTAGTTAGTTGTAGGGCGACTAAGGCACCCGTTGAAAAATGATCATTTCATTTTATTTATTTCTCACTTCAAATAATTCATTTGCTAGCAAGCCCGTGCGAATTTTTCGCACATTATTTATCTCTTCGTTACCTTTAAAATTTAAAATTATTATTACTATTTTATAGACGTCAATTTTTTTTTATTTTCATGGGCAAATTTAATATTATATATATATATATATTATTATTATTATTATTTTTTTTTTTTTCACGTGAAAGATTATTTTATTTTATGCTTATAGAAAAAAAAAAAAAAAATGGCAACGAATAAAAATTTAAATGTCTCTTTTAAAGCTGTTATTTTCATTTTTTAATTAATTTAAAAAATCTAATCAAAAATTCGTTACAAACAAGGTACCAAATAAAAGAGGCGATTTTTCTGAATCCGTCGGATTAAACAGCTTATCGATCGGACAATTAATTTTTTTTAAATTAACTAAAGTATGAAAATAATTAATATTTTAATGAACATATTAAAAACACTTTAAACACACGTAAAATTAAATTTTTATTTAAAAGATGTTAAAAAATTTTAACAAAAGCTTTTCGCTTTAATAGTAAAGCATCATTAGGGATTTTTTAAATCCCTGATGATGCTTTACTATTAAAGCGAAAAGCTTTGGATAATTTTTTTTAACATCTTTTAAATAAAAATTTAATTTTATGTGTGTTTAAAGTGTTTTTAATATGTTTAGCAAATGACACGTGTTGAATTTAACTCTTTTTTTTTTTTTTTTTTTTTTTTTTTAGAGATTATTTATAATATTTTAATGATTTAATATTTTAAGGTGGCAACTTGCGTTCACACATAGACAGAGTCCAAGGGCCTTTCAAAGTCTTTTTAAGCGTGACAGAATCAGCCACTGATGAGCGTAATTATATATGCTGATAAGTAGACCTGTGGTCACACAATTTGAATTAAATAATTACGATGAGATTTTTAATTTTTTAGAGACGTTTGAACTTCAAAACATACATATATCATGAGGTAAAAGATGAAGTTATTTATTTTAAATATCATGTAAAGCAATGTTTAATAATTTGAAATGGCAAAAAGAAATAAATTTGGAGAGATATGTGCAAAATTAGATTTCTAAGCGGGCACAGACCGACTGTAAGTAATTATAATAAACCATTCGTACAAAAGAAAAAAAAAAATCATTTTCCAGATTTTAAATTTAAAATTAAGACAAGCATTCGCAGTTGTACTGCAATGCGCACATACGCACATATTAATTTTACTCTTTACAATGTGTTGCAACAGTGTGTCATTATACGTACATTTATTATTTCTCTCTTACGCAAAAAAACATATTGTATATCAAGGTTAACTAAATGCCGTTTTCTGATAAAAGACTATCGATAAGTCCATCTATTTGCGGACTGTATCATATATACTGACGTAAAATCGAATATGAGATGTTACAAAAATAAAGTACTAATTATTTCAAATGACGCACATATTGTAAGAAATAGCTCACCCGGTCTGAAGAAGTCTTATCCTGTTTTTAACTATTTCTTCATTTGAGTATTAAAAGAAGAATCGGTAATCAAATATGATGCTAAAAAAAATAAAATTAAATAAATAAATAAATAAATAAAATTAAAATTAAAATAAAAATAAAATAAAATAAATCTATCCTAAACAGAATTTAATTTAGTTCAACATGACTATTTTCTATATTACAAACTTTATGCAAGTCCTTTGAATCATGACTTCTGATCTTATTTATTTATTTATTTTTATTTACTTAACTGCAAGAATGTGTTAAAAATAGTTTACTCCATGATTTAAAATCCGATTGTCGACAAAAATCTTCAGTTAACCCATTAGGCGCCAAATCTCTCGCTGCGGGAACATTTGATTATTTTTCTTTTCTCTACAAGTAATTAAGATAAATATATTTTGTATTTTTTACATTGAATATTCAAGTACCTAGCTTTGTTGGTAATTTTTTCAAAAAGTTTGTAATGTAAATTATATATATATATATATATATAGTGATTTATTAAGCGTAGTAGAAGCCAAGCAACAGATACAAAATCACTGAAACCACAAAGACCAAAAGAATGAAAAATTTCTGAATGTAGGAGAAGCTCAGAAAGGTGAAAAAATTCATCAGGGGATGAAATACACATATTTAAAGAAACTAAATTTATTAATTAACAGCCTGCATAACAAACGAAACAATAAACCAACCCAACA
The DNA here is from genome assembly GCA_963930645.1 of Salticus scenicus. Classification (NCBI taxonomy): domain Eukaryota; kingdom Metazoa; phylum Arthropoda; class Arachnida; order Araneae; family Salticidae; genus Salticus; species Salticus scenicus. The sequence goes on along the minus strand of OZ005662.1, from coordinate 204,995,158 downwards.
AAATCTTAATAGGAAAATATAAACTAAATCAAAATCTATGTTAAATTAATTTAAGAAACTTAAAAAAGGAAGGAAGGAGGCAGGCGGCAAGACTTGTGACTTGCCTGTGGGGTTAAACTAGTTTCCCGCCGGCAATACTCCCCCAGCCTGCCAAGACCAGAATAGGAGTCATATGGATTAAAGAAAGCAAAATTTCATAGCAGATAAAGAATAATGAAACTATGAAGCAACAATGAAATTTATAGTTTGATTACTATGTGTTTAATAGTATGATGAGATATTTAAGAATAGTTGACAACTCAACAATGAAGAAACTGAAAATTTAATAGAAAAAGAAAGATTTCAGATTAATACAAAGTAAATGCAACAATCCTTCTGCCTTTTTTTTTATTTAATTTCACAGCCAAACAACACCACCCATCTCCGTAATCAAACATCTGCCCACCCTACCGCCACCTTTTTTATTGACTTTTATTATTTTTTAATTATTATTATTATTATTATTATTATTATTATTATTATTTTGAGTTACACTAAAGTGTACCCCCCCCCCCCCTTTTTTTTTTAATATATTGACAGAGGGTTATGGATATAAAGTAGAAAATACAAAGATTTTAAGAAAACCATTTTAGCAGTGGCTGTGATCAGTTTATTAATATTCTTGTTTTTATACTTCGGAGAGCATAAATTATTAATTCGAAATAAATGGTTAATGATGATGTTTCTAAATACTGAAAGATGCAAACAGGAATTAAAATGTGTAAATAAGTTAATTTTAAATCTAAAATATTGCCGTTTGTCATGGATATCTGTGTAAATTTTATTACCACCAAAAATTATTTTTAGATCTAAAAAGTTAATTGATCGATTAGTTAGAGTATTTTGAGTTAGCTTTAAGTTAGATGGATAATTTAAGGAAAAGTCATTTTGTGATTTCTTGTTACGATAAAATACAATAATATCATCTATGTAACGATTCTACTGCATAAGAAAAGGAAATCGCCAAAAATAATTCATTCGATTGCAGGGGTTTAAAATAACGGATATGAAATGAAACAGTTTTTTTCTCAAATCATAACAAACAGGAATCATGAAAACTAATTTAAAAGGGTTTTGCAGTTTATCATCATCTGTCCTACCCCCATTAGGAGCCAAATCTCCCCTTTTGGTACCATATCACATCTTAAAAAAAAAAATATATATATATATTTTAATTACTTAAACTACAAACGATTAGAAATGCCCATTGAAACCCAAAACATGCGAAAATTCGAATATTTCCAGGGGGATTCATATAGCAGCGTTTAATCGGTTAATGAAAAATGACACAAGAAGTAGTATTCTTGATGCATGTCAGAAAAAATGGCTGATTCGAACATTTTATTATTATTATTATTATTATCTAAATTCTGAACGGTTTAACTTTTTTTTTTTTCTTAGAAATAGGATACTTTTGTTTAACTTAATTAATTTACTATTTGACAACACCATAATTAGCAGTTAATTTTCAAATATTAGTTAAAAAAATTACAAGATAAAAAGATCTTTTTATATACCATGTTTTTAAATTTTCTGTTCAATCATATAAACGCTACCGAAGGCAGTGGGAACCCGGAGCAATTGGATAAATTTTTAAAAAAATTCATTGCTCTCGTGTTTTAAGCTATTATAAAAGTTTCAAATGTCTAGCTAGTCGGGAAGTTAGTGAAAAATCGATTGCAAGCTTTGTACTGGTAACGCTGCCGAAGGCAGCAGGAACCCGAAACATTTGGTTAAAAATATTTTAAAAATGCATTTTCACCGTATTCTGAACTATTCTGAAAGTTTCAAATGTCTAGCTAGTCAGGAAGTTAGTTAAATAAATTTTCTGTTGAATCATATAAACGCTGCTGAAGGCAGTAGGGACCTGAAACCGTTGACTAAAAGTATAAAACAAATTTTTTGTCACTGTATTCTGAGCTATCCTGAAAGTTTCAAATGTCTAGCTAGTCGAGAAGTTAGGGAAAAATCGATTGCAATCTTTGTACTGATAACGCTGCCGAAGGCAGCAGGAACCCGAAACATTTGGATACAGGTATTAAAAAAATGCATTTTAACCGTATTCTGAACTATTCTGAAAGTTTCAAATGTCTAGCTAGTCGGGAAGTTTGTTAAATAAATTTTCGTTCGAATCATATAAACGATGCCGAAAGCAGTAGGGACCTGAAACAGTTGACTAAAAGTATAAAAAAAATGTATTGTCACTGTATTCTGAGCTATCCTGAAAGTTTCAAATGTCTAGCTAGTCGAGAAGTTAGTGAAAAATCGATTACAAGCTTTGTACTGGTAACGCTGCCGAAGGCAGCAGGAACCCGGAGTAGTTGGTTAAAATTATTTAAAAAATGCATTTTCAGCGTGTTCTGAACTATTCTGAAAGTTTCCAATGTCTAGCTATTCGGGAAATTAGTTAAATAAATTTTCTGTTGAATAATATAAACGCTGCCGAAGGCAGTGGGGACCTGAAACAGTTGACTAAAAGTACTAAAAAAATGTATTGTCACCGTGTTTTGAGCTATCCTGAAAGTTTCAAATGTCTAGCTAGTCGGAAAGTTAGGAAAAAATCGATTGCAACCCCTTTACTGATAACGCTGCCGAAGGCAGCGGGAACCCGAAAAAGTTGGCTAAAGGTATTAAAAATATGCATTTTAACCTTATTCTGAACTATTCTGAAAGTTTCAAATGTCTAGCTAGTCGGGAAGTTAGTTAAATAAATTTTCTGCCGAATCATATAAACGCTGCCGAAGGCAGCGGAACCTGAAGCAGTTGACTAAAATTATTAGAAAAATGTATTGTCACCGTGTTGTGAGGTGTCCTGAAAATTTCAAGTATCTAGCTAGTCGGGAAGTTAGTTAAAAATCGATTGCAAGATTTGTCCCTGACAAACACACAAACACACAAGAATCGAAGTTAATAAAAACATGGTAATAACACTTTAAACACGTGAATATTTTCATTAAAAAAATATACTTTAATTAAAAACATCATAAAAATTTTACAAATATATTTAATCGAAGCTTTTCGCCCAGCTTGTCTGGGCATCATCAGGACAGATTTAAAACAGAAGTGTGACAAATGCAGCACAACATATTCATTATATAATAAAAAGTCACGGTACAGTTACAGTTAATTTCGATCAGTCAGTCCGTAAGTTACAAAAGAATTTTTTAGTTGAAGCTTTTTAGGGTCACTATAGAACAATTTGATGTATGGATAAAAATTGCATATAGTTGAGGTTTCACAGGGATACCATGGAGAATCATATTTACTGAGGAACTTGCATGGAACTTCACCGGGATGAATCTGGAGAGGCGTAATAGCAACAGGATACAAAACGGAGAGAACCAGAAGACAATCTGGAGCTGCAATATTGAAGTAGGTTGGTGCTTATTGGGGTAACATTGGAGCCACCTTGAGAACTTGAATGACTGAAAACTTTTTGGAGAGGCAGGTCTAACAGGAACATTATCCGGGTGTCCAGAGGGGTTGATAGCTATGGTTATTTTAACCTACTGAGAAATACAGTCCACTGAAAAGAAAATTAGATTAAATATGTGGTTGAATTAGGAAATTCCATATTTTTGGTAAGAAAGCAGCATCTTTAGTATTAATTGAATTATTGTATTTTATAATATTGACAGCTTCTGAAACCATTAATTCTGAAATACTTGGCAGAGAAGAGATGATAGTTGCTTGATCCCAAAGAGGTATGGCTGGTTATAGTAAAGTTGATTGTTAAATATGTCAAACTTTTAACAATAATTTAGACGTATTATTATAAGGTCAGTAAAAAAAAAAAAAAAAAGTAAAACTGGATGTTGGCGAACATCCTGACACATTTAAGATAAAACAAAGCAAAAGTGACAAAGCGAAATGTCAAATGGGAAGCTATAGTCCTGTCGGGAAAGATTATCTGATTCGCAAAGATTATAAACATTTTCCCTTTCTTACCCGTTATATCCTTTCACCTTCATAAAGCTCACCTAAATTGTTTTTTAAGATGAAGCATTCACAAAAATGACCTTTATAGTTTTATTTCAAAAAAAAAAAAAAAAAAAAAAAAAAAAAAGCTTAAAAAAAAAAATAAAATAAAATAAAATAAATAAATAAATAAAGGTAAAACTGTTTGTTGGCGAACATCTTCACACATTTAAGATAAAACAAAGCGAAATGTCTGATGGAAAGCAATAGTCCTGCCGGGAAAGATTATCTGATTCGCATAGAATATAAATATTTTCCAATTGTACTTACCGGTTATATCATTTCGTCTTAATAAAGTTAACTTAAATTACATTGAGTTTTTTAAGATGATGCAAAAGTTTCACAAAAATGATATTTATAGTTTTATTTCTAAACAGAAAGCTTAAAAAAAAAAAAATTGATTTTGTGTAGACCAGAATTTTATCCAAAAATTGTATATGTGCCATAAAAGTAAGAAGAAGAAAAAAAAATTGGAGTGACTCCACTCGACTTTCCGAACATTAAGTAATTCTATCTAATGATGAAGAAAGTAGCTCAATTATTTAGTTGAAAGCTCTAAGAAGTTAGTTTTTAATTTTTACAATTTAAAACTAAGACAATAATTCTTTATAATCTATATATATAAATGGCTAAGAGATTTCCTTGGGCTCTGTTTGTGTGTGGATGCAAATTGCCCCCAAATTTTCATACTTTAGTTAATTTAAAAGAAGATGCGGGCTTTCGAACAATTTCATTATTATTATTATTGTTATTATTATTTGTTTATAAAGCGATATAGAAAAGAGTTTCCTTTAAATATAGTGACCAGAGAAGCGGGCAAAGTCTTCGTTGATTCACTACCTTCATTGATTTTATGAATTTAAAAATGGTTTCGTCAACAAACTTTGATCTATTGGCACGCACACAGCGTCAGGCCGAGTTTTATACATTTCGAGTTTGATTTTGAATTTTTTCACGCATTCGGAATTCGGTTCGTTCCCGAACCGGGGCTTTTCTGGTTGTTTATAATTGAAGCTAAAACTGATTTTCTGCAATTGTTTATAAATGAAAATATCGAAAGTGGTCGTTTTTCACTGTTTGTAATTGAAAATTGAGAATTTCGTTCCTAATCGTTTCTAAAAAACATCACAATGTATGGTAACTATCAAAATAAAAAATAAAATATTAATATTAATATTCATCATAATAATAATAATAATAATAATAATCCTATCGTCGTTGTTATTAGTAATTAGTCTTAAATTTGACTGTGATTGTGTGAACAGACTTAAATTTTGTCTGAACAATCAAAATCTTTAAAAACACTGAGTAACACGTGCTGTTAAATTTGTTACAATAATATCTACGTCAGATATTCTTTTTCAAGGTAAATTGATAGAGTAATTTCACAATTTCTAATTCAGTCGGAAAACTTTGTTTACTTACATATCAAGGAATTGATGTTTGCGCAACCTTCTACCATATGACTAAAACGGATAAAAAATGGTCCAAAGCGGAAAAATTTTAAATACATTTTCGCAAAGAGGGAAAAATGTATCTTTTTTATAGAGAGAGGAAGGAAAAATATTTTTAGTGATTTTATATATTTCATCCTCTTCTCTCTCGAGGTAAATTTTTCCGGAATATTACAAGAAATTGTGTACATAAAACGCAGATGTGTAAAAGGAAATCATTTCGAATGTAAATTGAAAGCATAAAAGTAGTGATAATACAACTTCCTTAATAAAAGAACGAATGATGCAATTGTCTATTATTCTTAACTGCGTTTGTCAGAAATTGTAAAAAAAAAAAAAAAAACTGCATTATTGAAATTACAGATTTCAAATTAATTCTGTCTAATTAATAACATTGTTCTGCATGAAAGTCGGCCCCGGCCCCACCACCATTCCTGCAATTTCTTATGTAAAACGACCTCTCCAATCCGAATATGGTCCACAATTTGCTAGACCACTCAGTGGTTTTGAGGATCTTCCTCCCCCCCATTTTTATCCCTTTTCGGTAATTTTACGGCTATATATAAAGGGGAAATATACGAATTATATATAAAGGGGGAAAGTATTACGTTAACCGTGAAATGTATTTAAATGGGCTACAGAGATAAAAAGTTCTAAAACATGAACAATTGTAGCAGGAGGATTTGCCCCTTTAAATTATAAATTACATTTATTTTATTACATTTATTTTATTACATTTATTTTATTTCATTATATTAATCTATTATTTTTATCATTTAATATATATTATATATATATATATATATAGATGATAAAAATTGCTATGATTAGCAATATCGTTTTACGAAATCGTTGCAGCTTTCTCTGCTTTATGAAGTATGCGCCCCTTGAAATGTATGCTTCTAATTTTAAGCATTTATATCCAATTGATTATGAGGTTTATTATCTTTTTTCTCTTTCACAAGTTTAATGGTCCTTTTTTATTATCCTTCAGGTCGGCGTAAGTATTTTAAGTTACTATGGTAACTCATTGGTTCCTTATCTATATCGCAACTTTTGTGTCATTCTTTCCTCTATGTTAAATTCAGTTCTATATTTTAATGTGCTGTTATTGTTTTAGTTCTATTAATTGCTAAATTTTAAGATTAAATTTTATTACGTTATCTATTATTTATATATATATATATACATTTTTTTGTTCGCATCATCCTATTCTCCAGTTTGTGTTAAAAGTTTTACATGTGGCTACTATGCTTTTTTCTAGTTTTCTCTCTGGATTCCATGAAGATTTAATTAAATTTTTTAATTAATTTCTCATTCAATATGGTTTTGCTGCTTCGATCGGGGCTGGAACAGTATAAATTGCTATGATTAGCTATATTGTTTTATGAAATCGATGCAGTTTTCACAGCTTTATGAAGTACATGCCCCCTGATGAGTATTTACTTCTAATTTTAAGCATTTTTATCCAATTATTTCTGTGGTCATTTATTTGTTTTCTCTGTCATTAATTTTAATGGTCCTTTCTTTTATTATTATCATTCATGTCGGTGTAAGTAATTTAAATTGTTTTTGTCTCTTATTGGTTCTTAATCTGTATCGCAACAATTTTGTGTCAGTCTTTCCTATTAGTTAAAATCAGTTCTATTTTTCTTGTGTTGGTATTGCTTTGTATCTATTAATTGCTAAATTTTAAGATTAAGTTTTATTACGATATCTACCATTTATATATATATATATATATATATATATATATATATATTATTTAAGTTTAAAATAATAGCTTTCTACCCATCAAATCAAATTCATTGCCATAAAATTACCGAATAATGATAAAAATATGGGGATGGCGTCGGCGTCCCAAGAAAACGGTTAGGGATTCGGAAAAATGGGGGTAATATTCGGATTGAGATCATTTTACATAAAAATCAGCAGGAATAATATCAGAGCTCAATTTTTTTTTTTTTTTTTTTTTTTTTTTAATTAGAGCAGTGTAATTAAATATTTAAACAGTCATTCAAAAAAATGAATAGTTGCATACGCAGTAGCAGAAATGTTGCAGCACGGTAGTGAATTCTGAAAATTGTTTAAAGAACTGCAGATTCATTTAGTATCAGGGTTTAAACTGCCATTAGTTTTTTCAGCATTTTGCTAAAAGGTATCATATTTTGCTAAAACATGTTGGTCAGAATTTCGCTAAAAAGCTATAACTGGATAACTGTATAAAATATCTCTTCGGATTTTTTTTTTTTTTTTTTTTTTGTAATATTTGCAGGCAAAAACTACGAAAGAACTGAAATTTTTGGGAATGATTATTCATGGATTTATTTTTAATTTTCAATGATTGAATTTAAATGCAAAAATATTTAAAAGTATGTCAGAATTCAGAATTTGATTCATAGAAGCATTCTTAGCACTAGTATTTCACGATTATCTACCACTACACTTTACTTAATTTTTCAATTGCTTTTTCATTTTACACAGATGATATGAATACCTCTTTTTCTATTGTTAAAATCAAAACATAGTTTCCCTGATTCATATTTTTAAAGTCACAAATATGGATGCTTGGTTAAAATCATCAATGAACAAAAGAATAGAAAATAAAACTGAGGATAACAAAGCTAAGTAAAAGAAATCAATGGTATCAAAAGAATTAACTTTCGAAAAAGCTAAAATAGTAATTGCCTATTTTCGCTAAAATGCTAAAGTAATTTTTTTGCCAGGTTAAACACTGTATATATATATATATATTATTTAAGATTAAAATAATAGTTTTCCACCTACCAAATCAAATTCCCTGCCATAAAATTATCAAACAGTGATAAAAATATGGGGAGGGCGTCGGCGTCCCAAGGAAACGGTTGGGGATTCGGAAAAATGGGGGTAATATTCGGATTGAGATCATTTTACATAAAAATCAGCAGGAATAGTATCAGAGCTCAATTTTTTTTTTTTTTTTTAATAGAGCAGTGTAATTAAATATTTAAACAGTCATTCAAAAAAATGAATAGTTGCATACGCAGTAGCAGAAATGTTGCAGCACGGTAGTGAATTCTGCAAATTGTTTAAAGCACTGCAGATTCATTTAGTATTTAAAAAAAGAAATGCCGATTAAAAATACAAATGAAATTTCCATTGTGTCTCTAGATTACTGTACTTGTGGAGTTTGCGTTCCTGCAAACTCCATCTTAAATTACAGTCGGCTGCAAAATTATTCGAGCACTAGCAATAATCCTTGCCAAAAAAAAGTACACTTAATACAGCTTTGTTAAATAAATCCTTGTCGAGTCATGTTCTTAATCAGTCTAAGAACATGATTCGACAAGGATTTACTTAGCAAAACAGTCTTAAGTGTACTTTTTAAATATAGGAATTATTGGCTAGTGCTCGAATAATTTTGCAGCCGACTGTACTTAATTAGATTACTAAGAGAACACAAGACTTTAAATAACAATAACTAAAGTTTATTTGAGCAGATTAATGGGAGGGCGGCCTGGTAAATTTATATAGCTCAGCCAGCGCTTTACTAAATCAAAATATATGAATCAACAATTTAAGTAGATAATCTTAAATATCTCACCACAGCAGATAGTCGAAAGTGTAGAGACGGTCGCACTCTTACTCCAATACTACGGCTTCACTATGGGACAGAGGATTCCCTTCTATCCCAGCTTGAACTTCCGAAAACTAGTAGACACTCACCAACACTCAACACTACTTGCTTCACACAACTAAATCTCCTCTACGCTACTTTCGATATTCACCAAAATAAGAATCATCACATTCGCTATAATATCCTCCAACATCCACTATACGATCCTCCAACATCCACACCATCTACTAAAACCATCTCTATTTTTATACTTCTTCCTACACCCTCCTTTCACTACATTTCAATCCGTACTTTTAAAAATCACTTCTAATTTAACTAATATTCAAAATCTAAGTCTTTTAATGCAGCACCCTGCCGACACAAAACTATCTCGACCTCAACCGTCACCGAGTCACTGGCGACGGAGTGATTTTAACCGTCCCCACTTCCTACTTTGCTGGATCCAGCTTAATTGAAACAACTGTGGTGACGTTCTAACGTCTCAACCTCACATACTTATTGCATGTATTTAATTTATTTTCGTTGTAGATTAAAATTTTACATAAATTGCTAATACTTGACATGATACTTGATATGACTTGCGCACAAATATTGTTTTGCTGCAGATAAATACAGAGAATTCTGCTGCTGGGGTTATATATTTGTGTATGACTTATACTGAATATCAAAACATTTTATGTTCAAAATTGAAAACATAAAAATATGTTACTACAACTTCCTAAATAAAAGGGCGAATGATGCGATAGTTCATTATTCATAACTCCGCTTGTCAGAAATTATAAAATCTTGTTGAAATTACAGATTTTAAATTTAATCCGGCAAATTAACAATTAAATATCGATAAAAATATTTAAATAATTATTTAAAAAACGAACAGCTACATATTTGTGTATGACTTATACTGAATATCTAAATATTTTATCCTGAAAAATGAAAGCGTAAAAATGTATCAATACGACTTCCTTTAATAAAAGGCTAAATGATGCAATAGTCTATTATTCATGTGTTTGTCAGATATTGTGAAAAGCTTATTGAAACTGCAGATTCAAAATTTAATTAGTACTATTTGATAAAGAAATAATTAGAAGAACACTTTGAATATTTATGTACAAATTAACAATTTCATACTTTAAATGAATTATATTGAATACCTAAATATTTAATGTGCAAAATTAAAAACATATAAAATGTTAATATAATACAATTACCTTAATAAAAAAGGCAAATGATACAATATACTGGCATAACTGCGTTTGTCGGAAATTGTGAAAAACTTATTGAAACGGCAGATTTAAAATTAAATTCGTCGTAATCTTCCAATTAAGAGCTCGGCGCTCTACCGACTGGAGTACCGCGGTCCGGATCTAAGGTTGTAAAAAATAAATAAAAAGGGTCATATACTAAAGCTGTAACGCAAAATGGTCTAGATATTATGAATTTTTTTCTATTATGAGGATTTCCATAATAATTTTCTGCTTTTGTCTTGAAATATGCACTATTAATATTCCTTTTCAGTGAAAGAAAGCAGCGAATAGGCGGACAGAGCTCTGCATGCGTAAAAAAGTAAAGTGAGTCGGGGGTTGGTGAGCGGAGCGAGCAGGGGGCAGAGCCCCCTAGTAATGTACAAAAATGGAAAAACTTAAAAATGTTAATACAACTTTCTTAGTAAAAAATGAAAGATAAAATAGACTATCGTTTGAAAAATTTCAGATTTAAACATTTAAGGCTATTATTAAATTTAAAATTTCACTTCCAATTACTCAGAAAATTTTCGCCCACTCATTGAAATTTATTCGATTAGTTTTAAATGGCCCTGTATATTATGTATAAAGTGTATGCGTCTCAAATTGTGAACTTATTGTGAATATGTAAAAAATTCATAACACAGATTGAAAAGCACTGCAAGCCATGTTCAACTTATATAGTCTTAATATATTCGATTTTATCTGTGTGACTCGGTTTACTTGTGTATCATTTCAACATTTTAGTTGCTTTATAATTTTTACTTTCTCTTACCCATAAGGTAGAGAAAGTATTGTTTTTGGGTCAAATTTTCGAACGCGAGATTTTGTTATATTTACATGTTCTGAGGTCCCCTGAATACGAAAATCATGTCTTTAGCAAATGGTCTGTGTGTATATGTCTCTGTGTGTGTCTGTGTGTGTGTCTGTCTCTTATCAGCATATCTCAAAAACAAATTATGGCAGAAAGTTCAAACTTGGTATTCTAAATGTGTATCATATAAGGATGCTACACTAAACTTTTCGTTAAGATCAAGCAAATGGTTCGTGTACAAGGACAATCAAAAGTATTCAAATACATTACGTCTATGGGGGGAAATTGCAGGTAAGTAGAGTTTAACATCTATAGACTGCACTAAACCAAATGAAACGAATATATATTTTTTGTATTAGAGATAGTCAATAGGGAAAAAAAACTGTGTATGTAGGAGCCTCGCCTCCCCCCCCATGGGGGGGGGGGGGAAGACCCCCCTCGAGGGGAGTAAATTTTCATGATGGGTATCTTTCAAAAGAGCTCGCCAATACCTTTAAAACGAATGGTTGAACGATCGATCTGCGATAATTTAAAACAAAGTTTTTTTTTTTTTTACTTTTAACGAAAAAAAAACTTAGAAAAAAAAATCATATATATATATATATATATATATATTAATATTGAGAATAAAATGGACTTTTTTTTGGATATTTGGTGTTATACTACTTCTCTAATATGGAAATCGTCTGCATTATCATAAAAGATAATTTTTTTAAATAATAATTTTAATACATTATTTTTAAAAAACAGAATTATTTTTTAATAAGCGAATTAAATTCTATATAAATGTAGGTGCATTAATGAAACGGAGATGTTGAGGGGGCGGTAGCCCCCCGTACACAGAACTGATTATCATATAAAACTCTTCAGAAGCCTAATATGAATTGTTTAACACAGGTTTACATAACAACTCGTTGTCTTACCTTTTAATCTGCAACCTGTATTTATAGTATTAAATTTCAGGCTAAGAGAAAGTCGTGTGAGTGACACACCAGATTATTTTTCTTCTTTTAAAATTGGGATTGAAAGATGTATATATTATTAGAAATGAAGGGCGTTATTTATTCTAATTTCAGAAGCTTCGTGAATGAAGCGTATACCTTTCGAAAAAAAATATTTTAAAAGTTAACTCCTTACGTTAAAATAACAAAGTTATATCAAGTTTTGTAAGGAAAATGATTACGTAACATCAGCTTGATACGCAGCAAGAATTTATTCAACACCGATGCGGTAATGATAAATTGATACGGATTATCTTTTTGCGTGTTATGCATTTTTGTTTTTGCGATAAAATGACGCACGTACGGCATTAGTTCCCAATCGGACTATAGGTATAGATTACTTAGGTATTCGTGAAAATTTTTGGATCTCAGTTTATTGACGTTTTTACACGCTCTTAGATCAGTGCTGCCAGGTCGAAATTTTAAAATTTCCCACATTTCACTAGAAAATTTCCCTTTTTGGCATAAATTTTCCCTGAATTGCTCAATATGCAACGCTTTGAAGCTATTCAAGGTAAAATAACTTGCCTTGAATATTGTATTGTGTAAGGGTTAAGGTAAATTATCCACAATTTTAGGGCGTCTAGCGATCTTTTAATTAAATACCACTCTTTTTTAATCGTAAACTTCATATTATTCAATCGAAAACAATAATAATAGCACGAGATTACTAAAGTTCAATATTAAAAATGCATGATATTCAATTAAAAGATGGCTAAAAGCCCCGTGCGTTGGATTTAGGCCTGGATAAAATGCTCTTCATAAGTATCTTTCTAAGGAATTCTAGCGTATTCGCGTGTATTCCTGAGAAAATCAGGGAATGCTTTGAATGACTAGGCCGAATAAATACAAATCAATATATATATTTCAGAATATTTTAGATTATTATTACAAAAGAGGAAAAATTTGCACTGATTAGCTTTTAAGGTCTCAGCATATAGAGAAATTGGTTCGCATAGTTGAAGTTCGAGGGAAAAAAATCTAACAAAAAATGCTTTAAAAACAAAGTAAAAATTCTCTTTTTGAGAAAAAAATTTCCTTTTTTCCCTCAATATCTAAAATCGCATCAAAAGTTCCCACTTTGAGGGAAATTTCCCCGAATCTGGCAGCACTGTCTGAGATATGAGGAATCCGAAAATCACAAATTCGATCTGCTGTTCGTCTGTAAATTACTCACAAGGAAACATTCAAAAGGTGTCGTCTTCAAAAAATATTGTAAAAAAAAATATATATATATGTAATAAAACACCAGAAAGTGAAAAAATTATCGGCTGAAATGAATTACAGCGATCACAAAAATTTATCAAAATTAAGCATATTTGGCGATTTCACATTGTTAGGCGATTGATTTTGAGTACTTGGCGGAGAAAGAAAACACGGTTCCGTTCGTACACGGCAATCTCGGTGCTAGCGAATTGAACGTCTAACAGCGCTAAATTGCCAAATATGCTTAATTCTGATAATTTTTTGTAGTCGCTGTAATTCATTTCAGCCGATAATTTTTTCTCTTCCTGGTGTTTTATGAAGAGTAGTATCACATATATTTTTTTCAATATTTTTTGAAGACGACACCTTTTGAATGTTTCCTTGTCAGTTTGTTAGTTCGTTAGTCAGTTTATTTGTCTGTTTATGCAATCTTCTTATTAATAAAAGACCGTTTCCCAGAGATAACGCTTGAAAATGATGTAATAGTTTGAACAAAGTATTGGTACAAAGAAATTAAAGTTTTATCCCTGATCTCCGTACTCCATGCGTACGTTTCTGCTGAATAAAATAATGGAAAAGGACAATTTCAAGGAAAATTTTGCATTGCAATCGCAACAATATATTGAGATAAAGAAAATAAAATTTTATCCTTGGTTTGAATGAGTATTGGAAGATTCGTTCGTTGATTCAAACAATAAATTAAATACACAAAATTCATTGCTCCATTTACAGAGATTTATTTTAAAAATTTCTTTCCGTATAGTGTATAGTAGTTGTTATTACCTCAGAAAATAATGCTTGAATAACAGATAATTTTCCATAATTTATTCCTCCATTAAAAAAAAATAAAAGAAAAAAAGAAAGAAAAAAAGAAAAAAACTTAAATAACACAAAATAATTTCTATTTTTAGATTAAATTATTTTATTTGCTACGTAAATTTTAATACATCAGGGAAAAATAATAATAATAAATTAAATATGTAGAATTCAACTACGTCACAAACAATCAATAATATAGATAAATAAAAATGATAAAAACTAGGTTATAAAACTTAAACTAAAGGATTATAATGTCATTTTTCGTTTCTTGGAGGAGTTTGGACTTTAAAACTCGTAAATATTATGGTACAAAAGATAAAGCCATTTGTTTTAAATATCATGTAACCTTACTTGCTAACATCCTAATCAGTATTCCGTAGTATTGTTAGTCCCACCCTTTATTTCACACCAGTATCTTTTTAGAGTATTTTTCTTCCTACTTAATCGTAATTGAATTTGGAGAATATTACCCTAAAAATTTACTTGTGTGAAAAAATGGGCGGGACTAACAACACTACAGAATATTAATTAGGATGTTGGCAAGTATGCATGTATCCCAATGTTTAGTAATTTGAACTGGTAAGGAGAAATAGATTTAAAATACATGTGTGAAAATCGAGCGCTAGATGGACGCAGACCGATTAGTATCTCATGATTTAATGGTCGGAAAATGCCCGTATCGCTTATGATATTGGCAAAAACTGTACGATTTCCCACATTCTACTCTGAAATCTTTGAGAGTTATTCGAAATTTACGATTTCCTTTATATGAGAGGAAAGGTCAAAATTTTGCGTAAATGTGCATTATGAATATCATTGCATTGGAAATAACATTGAACTGCATGAAAACTGAAATAAGAAACCAACTCCAATGAAATTAATCAGCAGATTAGGATAAGATAAATATATCGAATCGGAGGACGGGTAGCCTTGTGGGTGGGCCATTTCAGTCTAAACTATGCTGAATGGTCTGCTGAGTTTTTTTTTTCCTTAACATGGATTATTATGCCCTAGAGCAGGAATTTATGAGATCAAATGTATGCTATTTTCCTTAATGTAAATATTGCTGTAAACTATGCGATAAGTTTCTCTCTAAGACAAACGGGAAATGATTTCATATTTTATTCTCTGCTCTTTTTTTTTTTTTTTTTTTTTATATAAGAAGAAAAAATCATGTGTTAAGCATACATTATAAAAACACTTTCAAACTGTATTTACACGCTTGATTGTTTGATCTCGGATGCAACATTCAATGCATAATTAAACTGTTTTTACATATAGCAGAACTTAAAATTCTTATTCAACTTTGTAAACTAATCATTAATGATTATTATATTATACCACATTCTATAGAATATATACTTTTTCTGCATCTGTATGACGTACGATATTTTCTTTTTGGCTTGTAAAGCAGGGGTGAGCAGTATACTTCAAAAGAAGTATATTATATATAATATACAAATACTAACCTATTTTGCCTAAAATATACAATATACAAACACTTTTGAGAATAAAAAAAAAAAAAAATAAATAAATAAATAAAAATACTATGCTATTACTTGCCAACCATCTCATTATGAACCGTATAATTTTTAGTACCCTCCTTTTTTTTTTCACACCAGTTATTTTTTGAGTAATTTTATTCTTATTTAAGCGTAACAACATTTTTAGAGAATTACTCTAAAAATAATGTGGTGTGAAAAAAGGGGCGTTAACAATTGTAGGGTTATTAATGAGATGGTTGGCAAGTATGCAATGCACTTTTCATTCAAAAAGTATATTTGATATACTTTTAGATGTACTTTAAAGAAAAAGTGGATGTAGTGTTTAGAATTATATAAAGATACGTCTGTTCGTTTATTTCATTTCTGAGGGGATAGGTGAATTATCTTTTGATTTAAAGGTTATATATTTACACGTTTTGAGATATCTTGAACACGATACGGGGATTTTTAGAAAATGTTTTTCTGTGTGTGCACGTCCCCGTGTGTCTGTGAGTGCATTAGCAAAATTTTGTAGAAGTTGTATCTTACGAACCAATGAACAGAATCAAACTAAACATGTTATTTTGTTGGACCTCGACTAAAATTGGTGCTTATTGATTTTGGGATATATTGCCAAACAGGTGGTACTGCGATGCTGCGATTTTCCCCATGTAAGGAAAGGCTATACCCAGGGACCGATTTACTCACTTGGAGGCCCAGGGCACTCATGTTCAATGGGCCCCTTTTCCTTGTACTTTAGTATTACAACAAAGAAAACAAACCGCACATTTTTTATTCATGTGTCTAAAAATTCTCTTCACTTCACTTCACTTTTCATTTTGTTGGTAAGAGTAAGGCTTAACTAGATCCGATGTCATAAATATAAATAATGGAATTGGAGGGTCTCTCTTAGTTAATAACATAGATCATTACGCAAACCATTTATGGTTTTAGTACCATATCGACAATATTCGTACAATCAGAGAAATTATTGAAAGAAGCTTGTCAATCGGATCAATGTACATCGCGCCTGTGTATCTGCTCTGCAGTGCGTGCCTCGGATTTAGTTAGCCTTAGTAAGTGTTTGGAATGCAGCATCGGTAGCATGCAGTTGTGTTTGCGTTTAGCGAAAATATTGTAATTTTTTTGATGAGCTGATAGTTTCCTTGAAAGATCATACCGCCGATTTATAAAACAGCACAGCAAAACCTTCATCCATTGACGAAAAAACAAAAAACATCAACCACTATAGCAAATTTGGAAATTTTTCATTTTAACTATTCTTTTAAATGTATGATGGAATTTCTTGGAGGCCCCCTTAGTGTGAGGGCCCAGGGCACATGCCCCGAATGCCCTGCCTTAAATCAGGCACTGGCTATACCCTATAGCTTCTATAGTGTTCTAAATATGGTGTATTAAACTGCATTAAAATTCGTATAAGAGATAAATCATAGACAACACTATGCTGATTCAGTCTGGGTGTATATCGGACGGCAGATGCCTGTGCTATGTTTCAATATTTTTCGTTCACCGGGAAGATATATCTGAAATTGTATGTTATATAAATGCACCAAACTTTGTATGGGACATACGTTTTGAAATATATATATAGTACCCGCCGCTTATTAAAATCACATTCGTTCTGAGCAAAAGTGATTTTATTAAGCGGCTGATTTTTATATCCGGCGAACGTTCCTGCACTCAAGAGAAAGGTATTATTTACCTGAATTTGGAAAGAAATTTAAATTGAATTCAATAGGTACCAAATAATGAAACTAGTAAACAATAGTAATTAATTTTTGACGGATAATTATTTAAATGTTCCATCAAAATAAGTGAATTAAACACATCCCAAGTTCTGATGCGCTCTCTTTTGAGGAAAATCATAAATACTTTGCTAAAAGTTCACGCTTTTCTTTTAAATTTAAAATCTTTCCGTTTAAGCTTCTTGCTTCTTAGTTGTTTCAGAATAAAAACTAAAAATTGTCTTTTAATTAAACATTATAAAATAAAATCACTTGCGAATCAAATCAAATTGTAACTTATTACCTTGGCTTTGAAGAAAACATTCCTTGAAATTATTACTAAGACTAGTGATGGGGGCGTGTTTAATTGCTGTAAATGTAAAATTTAATATTGTAAATGTAAAATTTTCAACAAAGAGAGATATCGGTGGGATTGTTGTATTTTATTTTCTATTTTATTTCAAAAATAAAAAATCACCGTGTAAATAAAAATTTGTTTATTTGCAGCTGAAGAAATTTTTTTCAGTTTATTAACCGACGGTGCTGATTTTATTAGGCGGTGGTTTTAAAATGAGTTTGCATTGATTTGGTTCTGGTCCTGACAATTTGATTAGATTAAGCGGCTGATTTTATTAACCAGTGATTTTATTAAGCGGCGATTACTGTATATATTTATATGCTGATTCAACTTGGGTGCATATCAGCCGACAGATGGCTATATCTCAACGTGTATGAAAGCTATGATGGAAATTTTTTTCAAATGTTAACCACTGTTATGTAGAAAGACTAGCAGGCAACGCCCGCTTCGCTGGTCCCTATTTTTAAATGAATCGCTATAATTACTGAATTCTCAAAATTGCATTAATTTTTATCACGTGAAAAAAAACAGAAAAAAAATCTTATTAGGAAAAAATGTCGCACCGGGTTCTTACTGCCTTCGGAAAAAATTCCCAAAATGCTCTAACTCTTACTTCTATTATTTTCCCCCTTCGCCCCCCCTCCCGTCTATCCTAATAATTTAAAAAATTCGAAAATATCCGCAATCGATTTGTAGGTATCGAAAACCTCTATATACCAATTTTGAATGCTCTAACTCTATTCTATTTTTTTGCCCCTCCGCCCCCCCTCCTTCCCGGCCTTCCTAATAACTTTACACTTTCGAAAATATCCCCATTCGACTTGCTGGCCTCTAAAACCTATCTGTACCAATTTTGAACGGCCTAACTGTATTTCTATTTGTTTTTGCCCACACACCCCCCCTTCCCGCCCCTCCTAATAATTTTACAAATTCGAAAATATCCGCAATCGATTTGTAAGTATCGAAAACCTCTATATACCAATTTTGAACGATCTATTTTTATTTTTTTTTTGCCCCCCCCTCTCCCCTCCCCCTTCTCGCCCCTCCTAATAACTTTACACTTTCGAAAATATCCCCATTCGACTTGCAGGCCTTTAAAACCTATCTGTACCAATTTTGAACGGCCTAACTGTATTTCTATTTGTTTTTGCCCATAGCCCCCCCCCATACTGCCCCCCCTTCCCACCCCTTCTAATAATTTTACAAATTCGAAAATATCCGCAATCGATTTGTAAGTATCGAAAACCTTTATGTACCAATTTTGAACGATCTGACGCTATTTTTATTTTTTTGCCTCCCCCTCCCCCCCCCCCCTAAAAAAAATCGAAAAAAATCAAAAAATGAATTTTTGCAAATATTTTCAAGAAGACGCTTGGCGGTTTTTTTTTTTTTTTTTACATCTTTGAGCTATTACTTTTACTCGAAAATCCGTATTTTTCTAAATTTGCCTCCGAAAATCATTTATACCCCCTTCTCCCGTTAAAAATCCAAAATTCCAAAATCGCAGGAAATGATTTTTTCGTATTGAAGTCTAGTCTCCTGTGAAGTTATTTGGAGCCGAGTTATACTTATAAATGTGTTTTTGCCTTATGCGCCTCCGAAAATCATTTATACCCCCTTCCCCCCTTAAAAATCCAAAATTCCAAAATCGCAGAAAATGATTTTTTTGTTTTCAAGTCTAGTCTCTCCCTCTGCAATTTCTTCACCGTGAAGCAATTTGGAGCCGAGTTGTGCTTATAAAGGTGGTTTTTGCTTTCTGCACCTTCGAAAATCATTTTCAGCCCCTCTCCCCCCTTAAAAATCCAAAATTCCAAAATCGCAGAAAAAGATTTTTTTTTACTTAAGTCTAGTCTCCCCATCTGCAATTTTTTCATCGTGAAGTAATTTGGAGCCGAGTTATGCTTATAAAGGTGCTTTTGCCTCCTGCGCCTCCGAAAATCATTTTCACCCCTTTTCCCCCTTAAAAATCCAAAATTCCAAAATCTCAGAAAATGATTTTTTTGTATTCAGGTCTAGTCTCTCCATCTGCAATTTCTTCCTCGTGAAGCAATTTGGAGCCGAGTTATGCTTATAAAGTTGTATTTGCCTTCTGCACCTCCGAAAATCATTTTTACCCCCTTCCCCCCTTAAAAATCAAAAATTCCAAAATCGCAGAAAATGATTTTTTTGTATTCAATTCTAGTCTCCCCATCTTCAATTTCTTCATTGTGAAGTAATTTGGTGCCGAGTTATACTTATAAATGTGATTTTGCCTTATGCGCCCCCGAAAATCTCATTTTTACCCCCTACCCCCCTTAAAAATCCAAAATTCCGAAATCGCAGAAAATGATTTTTTTGCATTCAAGTCTAGTCACCCCATCTGCAATTTCTTCACCGTGAAGCAATTTGGAGCCGAGTTATGCTTATAAAGGTGGTTTTTGCCTTCTGCCCCCCCCCGGGGAGGTATTTAGCAAAATCCCGTCTTAGTGAGCGTCAGGGTCCTAAAATCAACCTGCTCACCAAAAATTGTGACTCTATCTCCCATAGGATCGCCACAACCGTGTTGAGTCAGTGAATCAGTGAATCAGTCAGTGAATCAGTCAGTTTACTCTTTTATATATATAGATAAAGAAGAAAATTTTGCGATGGTCACATTATACTGGTTTCATTTAAGAAAATAAAAATGTGCCCTTGCCTGCAGATAGTCTAGAATGAAACTATTAATTAATACGGATCTATTAATTATTAGTAAGAGAATTTTGAAATGCATTGAAATATATTGAAAATATAATCTATATTTTTCCATATATCTATAAAAGGAAAATGTATTGATAACTGAATTAAAATTGTTACGATTGAAGGAACCCAAAGTTTCCGATTTAGCCTCTGATATAATGAACGCTCTAAGTTCTAGTTGCGCCACGATGATATTTTATCAAAACCTAAGCGGATTTCACCAGTAAAATCGAGTTACAAACCGATAGCATAGTCTGTTCGATTTCCTTTTGCGATAATACTCACGTTTATTTTCCAATCATTAGAACTTTCTAGTTTTTTTTTTTTTTTTTTTTTTTAAGATAGTTTCTATCAATCATTACTGTGATGCCATTTTTTTGTGATAAAAAGAAAAAAAGTTGCGTAAATTTTTATTTTTGTAATATTAAAATACACCTTTAGTATACTAGAACTTAAAAAGTCAGTATAGTGTTTTTAAATAAACTAGTATCAATAAGTTTGTTCGTAACGAATACCGCAGCCTTGCTTTTTCTAGTACTTTGAATTTGTGCAATGTAAAAATAAACGCCAAAGGAATTTCATTTCAATCCAGTATCTGACTTTACTTATCGGACAAGATGCAGTCCTAAAAGGAGTTCGATTTTGTGTCCCGTATTGTTCCCCCACTCCATACTGTCATTGTAAAAAATTATTAAGTTTTTAGTAGGCTATGGTCACGTAAACTATAATATCTACTAAGACTAATTAATACATTTATGTGAACTGCTTTACCAATGTGTTGCTTCATGGATTCGAACATGGGAACTAAATTTTTCATCGATAATTAAATTTTAACTTGATTTTATTTTTTAGCTCATCATGAATTTGCCAATGGAACCATTTTATATTTTCGTCAGTTAGTTAAACATCTTCAGAGATGGTTGTAACTAGAATTTTTAAAATTCAAACAATTGAATTCACACATACTGGTCATACATGCCAAATGACTTCAAGACTAAATTACATAATGTCTCTCACTCGTACATTCAATGCAAAAAATTTACTCAAGTTTATTTTTTAATCTCTAGAAATTTCTAGTTTTATTATATTATTATTATTTTTAATATTATTTTAAGATAGCTTCTATCAATCATTACAGTAAAACTATTTCTTGTGGGGAAAAGAAAAAGTGTTAACGGAATACTTATCTTTTACGTTGAAATACACTTTTATTATACAAAAATTTAAAATGCCAGTATATTATTATCAGAAGCTTTTTATATGAAATCGACTTTGTCATCACGTCTTTGTGTCACGCTAATTAACAAGATGCTTCCATTTTAAAGTAAATATAAGCTGTTCCGTTTTCCGCTCCTTGGCTTAGTTGGTTAGAGCGTCAAATTAATAACGCACCGCAGTGGTCGAGAGTTCGATCCCCGAAGGTCCGGAGTGTTAATTTTTCCAGATAATTGGTAGAGAAGGTGTTAATTGATAAAAGAAAATTTTTTGTTGACTGCACAGTATCCTAAGAATTTTTAAAGAGGTTTTTTTTTTTTTTTTTTTTTTTTAAAGATATATTTTATAACACAAAATATTTAGATATTAAAAAAGCACAAAATAAAAAGTTTTAAGCAAAAAATTGTTAAATAAATAATTTTTTTAGAAGCTTTTCATTGAAATTGGATTTTGTCATCAGGTCTTCGTGTCACACTGAAAAACAAAACACCTCCACCTTAACGTAAATGTTAGCACCTTTTTTCGTCGCTTACTCAATTGAATAGAGCTTCATGTTGATAACGCGATGGTTGTAAATTCGATCCTCGAAGGCCGATGTGTTACTTTATAGCAGATAATTAATGGGAAAGATGTCAAATGATAAAGTAAAGATTCTTCTTTGTCTACACTCCCCTAAAAATTTTTGATTAATTTTTTAAAGAAGCTTCTTTTAGTTACTAAAGCGCACAAAATAAGAATATAATAATAATAAAAAAAAAAAAATTAAAAACGCTGGAAGAAGTTTTTATTGTGTAGCTCTAAAAAAAAAAAAAAAAAAAAAAAAAAACAAATCTTGCAAGGACATGCTATAAAAAAATTGCTATTAAAAAATAAATAAAAGTTTCAACAATAACAAAATTGTTAAAACAAAAATATAAATATTTAAAGAAAAATATAAATATTTCACTTTGCAAGAGCTGAAAAATTTTAACTATTCAAAATACTTTAAAAAGCATTCGAGAACAATATTATTTTTGTATAAGTACTTGTTTGAAACTTTTAGCATGTTCTATGACTTTTCTTTACTATTCTTTGATTTTTGGTTAGAGCGTGTCGTGGGTTCGATTCCCCAAGTACCGATGTATTAATTTTTTTAGCTAATTAATAGAAAAGGTATCAATTGATAAAAGAAAATCTTTCAAAGTCTACACAGTATCCTTTGATTCTTTTTTTACAAGCTTTTTTTATAACTAAAAAGCAGAAAAGAAAAAATTAAGAAAAGAAACATTTTTTAACAGTGGAAGCTTTTTATTGTGGAACCCTGAAAAGCATAAAATAAAAATTTATTCTTACAAAGACAATCTATAAATAAATGAAAGTTTCAACACCAAGAAAATTTTAGAGAAAAATATAGATATTTTACTTTTCCTAGAGATGAAAATTTTTAAATATACAAAATATTTTTTGAAGTTTTCGAGACTTATGCCGAAACTAATGAATAAGAATATTGGTTTCGATAGCTTTTTAAAATATTTTGAACATTTAAAAAAATTCATCTCTGACAAAAGTGAAATACTCTTTAACTACATTCCTTGCGACCATGAAAGCCTCTGCGCAAGTGCGGATTCAACGAGTCCACTAGTAAAATTGGGGAGACCATCTTTTCGTTGAGAGAAAATAAGCGATAAGGTAATACCGAATGACTGGATGTTTACTAAATTCAAACCTGTTGGTCAACTTGGAAACCCTCCAAGATTTTCGACTCGTCCTCACTGCTAGGCGTAGGAAACGTGGTTACACAATATCTATGTTTTTCTCTAAAATTTTCTGAGTGTTGAAACTTTCATTTATTTATAGCATGTCTTTGCAGGAATAAATTTTTATTTTATGTTTTTCAGGGCTCCACAATAAAAAGCTTCCACTGTTAATTTTTTTTTTTTTTTTTTTTTTTTTAACTTAAATTTTCATTTTTAAGTTTCAAATAGCTTAGCATATTTGCTATCGCGTAGAAAATTGAATGCTTATACAATTGTAATTAAAATTTCGAATTTAAATCATTAATTACGGAGATACGTGATTACGTATGGTGAATGAAAGATTGAATTTCCGAAAACTAATTATTTATTAAGAATGAAATGTATAAAAGTAAACTTCAAAACGTTTTCCACCCATACTCTTAATGCAAAAGAATATTCGAAGCATTACACCTATTTTACAGTAAAGTGGTATGTCAATGTTCCTTCTAGCAGCGCTAACATAAGCGCGTTATACATAAAAAAAAATTTTTTTTTCTTTAAATAAATACAAAATTTTTAGGCTAAATAAATTCATACTAAAATCTCAGTTAAATAACATCTTTCTCCTAAACATTCAATGCAATAAGTTTAAGCATGTTCATATTGGAACTTTTTACCTTTTAAAAATATGAAAACTTCAATTGGTCATTATCGCTTGGCCCCTTTTTGTAGGAAAAAAAAAAAAAAAATCTGGAGTACCCCGCGACAAAAAGATAGGAACAAAGGGTTTTTTCTTTGATTTTTCATACAATAACGTTATCTAAATTGTGCTTATCATTTATTATTATTATAAAATAACACTATTCCTGGACTCATTTTTGTTTTAAGACTCATTTAGAAAAATTTTAAGACTAAAATTTTTCTAATTTAAGAATACACAGCGCGACAAAAAGCTAGGAACAAAGGGGTTTTGTTTAAATTTTTGAATATGATTATTTTGAATATGAATATTTTGAATATGATTCAAATATTTAATATGTTTTTGATATGATAATATTTTGTTATGATAATAAATGATCTGCTCTATTTAGATAATGTTATTTTATGAAAAATTTAAAAAAAAATATATATTTGTTCCTATCTTTTTGTCGCAGAGTGTAGTCTTAAATTAGAAAAATTTCAGTCTTAAAATTTTTCTAAATGAGTCTTAAAACAAAAATTAGTCCAGGAATAGTGTTATTTTATAATAATAATAAATGATAAGCACAATTTAGATAACGTTATTTTATGAAAAATCAAAGAAAAAACCCTTTGTTCCTATCTTTTTGTCGCGGGCTGTAACTGTACTCGACTTTTCGAACATTAAGTAATTAAAGGTTACATAGATAAATTAAAGTAAAAGAAGTCGTTAAATAAACAAAAGAGAAAATTATATTAGGATGTTTGAGAATTTTTCTCCATATAGTATGCTGTTTAGTTTAACGCTATTGCGCTACAAATAATTTGAGCCCATAGATCAGTTTTCGTTATGTCCCTTTGAAAATCTATAAATGATAGATTAACCGAAATCTATATAGTTCGTGCGACTGTGACATATAGCATGTATGTAAATTTTCAGCTCAATCGGACAAGGCAGTTAGATGTTATTTAAGCGTACAAAAAGAAAGTTATTTTAACTCTCTAGCTTACTATATATGTAATTGCGGACGCCAAAATAAACTTAAAGCATACAAAAGAAGTTATTTTAAACTCCTAAGCTTTCTAAAAAACTAAATAATAATTTCTAACAACAAAATCTACTTGCTGCTTTTATTCCATTGAAAAATTTGAATACTGAGAAAAAGAAACTAGATGCACGCGCACGAGCATCATCTGAATAATCTTTTCTTTTTTTTTCAATAACAAAAATACATCACGTGAGTTAAAAATATAAAAATGAGAGAATAAAATAAAACATGGACAATATCTAACATCCTCCCACCTTTTGATTATATCTTATAATCAAAACTCTTCATTTTGATATCTCTAGAAGATTTCTTAAACTTTTCTGCAATGCTTGTCTGTATTTAAGCCTTCGTTTGAAAGAGTTTCCCTCGACTGCATCAATGTCTGGCACAATATATTCATGAATATCTTTCAAAAACATGGCAGGAGAAATTGGCTTAATAGATTCTTGCTCTGACATGTAAGTCAAAGGTCGAGAATTGATAATGCTTTCGCAATCAGCCAATACAGTAATCATTTCTTCATAATTCAAGCACGCTCGCCCAAGGACTCTTTTTAATAGATCTTTCATCAGTCTGATGAGCCTCTCCCACCATCCGCCCCACCACGCCGCAGTTGGCGGATTGAATTTCCATTCAATTGAATTGGTTGCTGCATCCTTTTGTATATGATTCCAGTTCAGTCGTTTCAAATAGTTGGCTGCACCAACAAAATTAGAGCCATTATCGCAATATATAATGGAACATCTTCCTCTACGAGATATAAATCTTCTTAAAGCCATCAAAAAAACCTCGGTAGATGCTGATGTAACAAGTTCAAAATGTACTGCCCGATAGATAGCACATGTGAACAAGATAACCCAACTCTTTTGATTGTCTTTCAGAAACAAAGGACCAGCCATATCAATACCAATGACCTGAAACACAGCTGCATCTTTCACTCGATTTTCTGGTAGAGAAATAGGCGAAGATTCCACGTTCTTAGAGTTGAATCTTTTACAAGTAGTACATTTAGATAAAACAGATGTCACAGTTCTTCTTCCATTCAAAATCCAATATTTTTCTCTAATCAAATTTAAAAGAATCTGAGGACCTGCGTGACAATTTTTCAGATGAAAATATGAAATTAGTCGTTTAACAACTTCATGATTAGATGGTAGAACGATAGGTGTGAGAAAATCCTTCTTGTCTTGTCTATACAAAATTTTAGTTTTCACGCGTATTATATCTTCCTCATCTTTGAAAGTCTCAAGAGTTTTCAATTTCTCATAATCTTTAGAGGAAAAAGCTTCTTTCTGAATGATCCAAGCTATTTTCATTTCTGCTTTGTGAAATTCCTGACTTGTCAATTCCCCTTTCACTTTATCCTTTGGATTACAAGTATTGTGTTTAAAACGGAGAATCCATCCCACAAGGCGAACGATTTTCTCATAACATGAAAAATAGTGATAGTACCAAGTATTCTGTGAATTTTCATCTACATTTATCAGTAATTTTGTAGATTTTAACTTTTCTCTTTCAACGTCTTCTTCATTTATATTCTGGCAGATGAAATCCATATGAGTATTATACTCATATGGATTCTTAAGCCACGATGGACCCTCCCACCATTTGAGAGAGACAAGTTGTTTGGCTTTACAACCTCTAGAGGGTAGATCCGATGGGTTCATTTCACTGGGTATATATTTCCATAAAGAAGGATCAGTCAAACTCCTGATTTCTTGAACTCGGTTCCTGACGAAAACTGACCAGTTCTCTTCTCTGATTATCCATGCAAGAACTGTCGTGGAATCACTCCAAAAATATCTTTCCATATTTTCCCAACTGAATGCATCTGTTACTGATTTCGATAATCTAGCACCAATCAAAGCCGCTAAAAGCTCCATTCGAGGTATAGTTGGGCACTTTAAAGGACTGATGCGGGATTTGGCAGCCAGAAGGAATAATTTCACTTGATCAGCTTTTTCTATTCTCAAAAATACAACAGCAGCATAAGCCTGATTACTAGCATCACAAAATGTATGAAGAGTACATTTTTTTAAATTATCTGGAGTGACTTGAATGTATCGCGGAATCTCAATTTCTTCCAATATATTTAATTCACAAAACCATCCGATAAACTCGTTTTTTAGATCCCCGGTAATTTCTTCATCCCAGGTTAAACCAATTTTCCAGGTTTTCTGTAACATCATCTTGGGGCAAATCATGACTGGTGAAGTAAAACCAATTGGATCAAAAACTTTATGTGCCACTGATAGCATAGTACGTTTTGTTATTTTCTCCAGGTTTACATCTTTCGTCCAGGATACATTGACCTTTAAAATGTCCGAAAATCTGTTCCAGTGTAATCCAAGTACAACAGCTTCTTTATTGTGTTCCGAGTCCTTTCTCTCTTCTGTATGTTCCCATCCTCTTAGGTCGAATCCGCCTTTAGACATTAGGTTTTTAGAGCAAGTAATAAATCTCTTTAACTCTTCCTCTGTACGGACACTCGTAACAACATTGTCAACATAGAAGCTTCTCAACAATCTTTGCTTAAGTTCTGGGTCGTATTCTTCATCATTTTTAATATGGTATTCTATTACTGAAGCTAGCAAAAAAGGTGAACTCTTGACTCCAAAAACGACTCTAGCATGACGAAATATTCTCAGCTCACTTTGTTCTGGATTGCTCCACCAGAGGAAACGTAAAAAATCCCGATCTTCTTTCCGGATGCTTATTTGCAAAAACGCTTTTTTGATATCAGCTAAGACACCGAATTTATTTTCTCTAAATCGCAAAAGTATGTCAGGAATTAATTCAATGAGATTTGGACCGCAGTGTAGACATTGATTCAAAGATGGATGGTTTTGGATTCTTGCTGATGCGTCAAATACTGGACGAATTGGAGTAGTGCTATTCTCCTTTATAACTGGTCGATGAGGTAAGTAGTGTCCATAAATGGACCTTTCACATTCAGGGACCTCTTCAATAATTTTGTCGCCAAGCCATCCTAAAAGTACTTCCTCATATTTTTCATAAATATTACTCGCAAGTAGTTTTTGTGTGACATTGGTTAACCTTTTCTTGGCTAAACACAAATTATCAGGTAAAGGTGGTTTATCTTCAGCCCATGGTAAGGATATTTCATAACGACCGTCTTTATTCCGTGTTACTGTCTGTAGAAAGTGCTCTTTTACTTGACGATCTACTTCCATCTTACATAGCTTTTCGATTGGATCACTTATTCCAAGTAAATCTAATCTCCATAAGTCAGAAATTTCTGCTTCTTTTACAAACATGGAAGTAACTGATAGAGCTAAATTTTCTTTAGATGAACTTTCTTGAGGAACTTTTCCCATTAATGTCCAGCCAAAAAGTGTTTCCATTGCCACTAGCCCAGAAGACAACACTTCTCTTCGACCTGTCAATAGTTTACCGATTATATCGGCTCCAATCAGTACTTGAATAGACTCATCTGCATCGCCAACATCTGTCAAAACAATGCCTTTTTCGGCCAATTCTTTCAGCCAAGAACCTTTTCCCACAGGCTTAACATTTTCACATATAATATTTTGATCCAAAACTTCAAAATTGCATCTGAATTTCCCTGTCAAATCTCTTAATCTTATTTTATAAAAGCTATGTTCATATTCTTTGGTTGAGACTCCGCCAAAAAGTGAATGTACAACCTTTTCTTTTTTAATGGCTGCATATTTCATTTCTTCTGCTAATTTCTTCAAAATATACGATCTTTGTGAACCAGTATCTAAAATTAGACGAATATCCTTTTCTTTATTATCAGAGACGACTTTTGCTTTGAGAGTTTGAAGAAATACCCTTGGATTTTTATTGAAATTTGCCATATTTACTTCACTTTCATTTGACTTTTCTTTCTCTTCTCGTTCATTTGTCTTGCCTTTATCAAGACTTTGGCACATCACGGTGGAATGTTTTCTATCACAGATAAAACACTTCAGGACAGCTTTACACTGTTTGGTAGTGTGACCTGACCCCAAACAGAGGAAACAGCACTTCTTAACCTTTAGAACATTCTGTTTCTCATTAAAACTCATCTTTCGTGCCGTAAAACAGTCTGAACTCATATGCTTTCCATTACAAAACACGCAA
Source organism: Salticus scenicus (assembly GCA_963930645.1). NCBI lineage: Eukaryota > Metazoa > Arthropoda > Arachnida > Araneae > Salticidae > Salticus > Salticus scenicus. The sequence goes on along the minus strand of OZ005662.1, from coordinate 204,965,924 downwards.
TTTTTCTTTAGATCCTGTTTAAAAGAAGTCGTTAATAAAGTAGAGGCAGTGGGTATAGGCTTAACAACATCAGTATAAGTCCTTCTTTTTCTATAATTTCGGTCATCATTTTTCTTTGCCAGACCAAAACCTGCTACCGCCAAATTTATTCTTTCATCTCCTTCAACTTCACATTTGAGAAATTGCATCAAATTGTCCAACCGTTCTTTCGCATCAGAACTAGTAGAAACAATGTTACTTCTATTCCAAGCTTTCAAAAATTCAGCTGGAAAACAGGATTCTACCATAGGATATAATATAGAAGCGCATTTATCAGTAGTGACACCCAACGTTTCAAGAGCCCTTAAATATGATTCAAGTTTATCGTACAATGAAGTAAGAGAAAAGTTTTCTTTTGTATGAGCAACTATAATTAATTTTAATAATTCTCTAACGTACACTTCAACTAGAAGATCATCTCTTCCATAACGAGCTTTTAGACTCTCTATAACTTTGGCATAGTTGGCGCCAGTTGGCGGAAAACTGTCTACGACTTCTCGTGCTCTGGAACCAGCGACCGTTGCTTGAATGAGGTACTGGAATTTGTTTTCTGGAGGAATATCGTTATCTTTATCTATCTGCTCAAACTGACTCCAGAATGGTAGCCATTCTTTTAAATCCCCATCAAATTGTCGGAATTGTAACTTGGGTAAGGAAATTTTTCTTCTAGATGAATTATTTTCATTAACAGTTAAAATTGACTCCCCTTGAATGTAGGCCTGTGACTGTATTCTAGCCAATTCCAACTGTTGGTCTAATTCCATCTTCTTTATCTCTAATTCTTGATTAAGCTTTTCTAATTCAATTTTTTCTTCTTGTTCAAGTTTAAGTTTTTGTTGCTGAAGATCTTTTTCTTGCTCGACTTTCAATTTTTCTTGCTCGACTTTCAATTTTTCTTTTTCTTGCCTCTCAACAACAGCCGTTGATAGAATTTCTTGCACAAAATTGGGATCATTTTTATATTCGTTGCTATTCAAAATAATTTCCTTCAAGGTAGCAATAGTACATTCAGGAGGAATTATTTCGCCAAGCTCTTCCGCTACAAACTTCAGATCGGCTTTTCTAAAACCTTTAATTGCTTGAAACATTGTTTTACTTCGTCCTGTCGCGTAGACGTCACAAAATGTTATTTAAGCGTACAAAAAGAAAGTTATTTTAACTCTCTAGCTTACTATATATGTAATTGCGGACGCCAAAATAAACTTAAAGCATACAAAAGAAGTTATTTTAAACTCCTAAGCTTTCTAAAAAACTAAATAATAATTTCTAACAACAAAATCTACTTGCTGCTTTTATTCCATTGAAAAATTTGAATACTGAGAAAAAGAAACTAGATGCACGCGCACGAGCATCATCTGAATAATCTTTTCTTTTTTTTTCAATAACAAAAATACACCACGTGAGTTAAAAATATAAAAATGAGAGAATAAAATAAAACATGGACAATATCTAACAGTTAGACGCTATCGTACTTTAAATTATTTGAGCCTAAAAGACATAATAATAAAGAATTTTTGTGTCCCTGGAAAAAAAAAAAAAAAAAAAAAAAAAGTGCTAGATTCTCCAATATTCATACAGTTCGTGCGACGGTGATCTGTAATATTTATATAAATTTTCAATTCATTCAAATAAAGCGTTTAGACGCTATCACACTCTAAATAATTTGAGCCCTTAAGCCATAATGATAAAGCATCTTTCTTTGAGTCCTTGTAAAAAAAAACTATAAGTGCTAGATTCACTAAAATCTGTACAGTTGTGTGACGGTGATCTATAACATGTATATAAATTTTCAGTCTAATCGAAGGAGACTGTTAGACGCTACAGCACTTTTCATCAACCATTTAAATACACCAAAATCTCACAGTCAAATTTTTTCATTGGTTACAATATTTTCCTTTTATATGTATATTTCGAAAGTAAAAAGAGTAATTTCTATTTTTGTATGCTGAAATACTTATAGTATATCACGTTTTTTAAAGTCATTTCTCTTTAAGTTTGCATAACTTACTATAGTTTCTATCTCGTAAAATACAGTTGGCATCGTTGATTATAACTAAATCATTTAGTTCAGAGATATTGATTTCACATGACAAATAAAAATTATTAAAAGATAAATTGCATAATACCTTCCACCCACACTATAATGCAAAAAAATTACTTTATACTCACGTTTATTTCCCAATTACTTTCTTTTTTAACGCTTTTCTACAAAGATGAAAAATGTTTATGACCGGTTTGTCGATCTGTCCGCGCTAGCTCCAGTAAATATTAATGTAATTCTTTGAAACTGATATGTTATTCAAGTTCATAATGGTATGTTATTTACTGAAATTAGGGTAAATACCACCAGTGCTTTGTGTACAGGGACATCCGAAATAATTCCAAAGCATGACGAGGTATGAGAGGTATTTTTGTAAATCACATTTTAATATCTTTAATTTTCACAAATAATTATGAAATTCACGCTAATTATTCATAGGCAAAAATAAATAAATAAAAATGTTTTCTATAGAATACAGTATGATTATTATCAAGATTTACAAGTCCATACAAAAAAAAAAAAAAAAAAAAAAAAAAAAAACATTAAGGGCTAAAACAAGAAATTTCTGTGATTGTATTTCCGATATTAAGCGTTTTAAACACTTCTAACAGTGTTTAAAAATGATTATAAATTCATTGAGTCTACATATCTGTCTTTCTGTCCTTATGTTTATCCAATGTTTGATCACATAGGCAGAGTACATTGAAAGTTAAACGAGGTAAAATATATGTGCAGTTAGAAAATGTTAATAATCTATATATAAACCGCATAATTTCCCTTAATTTTTATTTTTTTCTAGATAGCTTCTATGAATCACTATTTCCCTTTTCTTCCTCTTACCCATATATAATACAGAAAGTAGTGCATTAAGGCCAAATTTTTGAAATTGAAATTTTGCTACAGTTGCACGTTTTGAGGTATAAAGTCATTATTTTATTCTTTTTTAATGTGTTAAATAAGAAAAACGAGGGGGTATTCCCCCCCCCCATGGGGGGATGGCGAGGCTCCTACACATACAAAAAAAAAAAATGTTTTCCCAGTTGACTATCTCTATTATAAATAATTCTTGTAAATTTCATAATTATTACTAAAAAATAATTCTCTTTATGCACATTTATACAAAATTTTGTCCTATATCACCATGTTAAAATTTTAGAAAAAGCGAAATGGCAACACAACCTGTAAGACAATTTTTACCAAAAGTTGATAGGCACTAATTTATGTCAAGGTGCAACTACATACCAATATGTATGAAATTCTGTGCAGTAGTTCCTGAGATACAGTTGCCACAAAATTTTGTCACACACACACAGGCAGACAGACAGACAGACATTTTCTAAAAATGGTCAAATCGTGTTCTGCAGGTCTCAAAACGTGTAAATCCATCAAAAATCCGAGGTCGAAAATGTTTACGAATCCAATACTTTCTTCTATTGAATATAGAAGAAAGTAAAAAACGAGAATAATTGTAATGTGTACATTTGATACAGTTAATTATTAACACCAAAAATATTTTTAACAATACTTCTTTATAATCTTGAATAAACAAGCATGTCTAGAATAGAAACAAACGTAACGCTTCAACAAATATAACGCAATGATGACTACATAACACTATCTTCAAAAACGATTTCTTTTCTCTTTCCGCTTATTTTTAGGAGTTGCGCCATCCTCCCATATCGAACAGTAACACTACACACACACACACACACAGTACTGCACAAACCTATCTTTCAATTACGTACAACAATTTTGCAATGTTTTCCGAGATAACGTGCAGCTGTTGCTACATCGCTTAAATTTGGCATGCACTTTATCACCAATTTATGCCTCTCATGATTTACTGAACCCAGATTGTTAAGGATGTGTTTCACGAGGACTCTACGTGTAATATTATGTTTATGATTTCACCCTTAGAATTGAGGACGTATTCTAAATTTAGATAATATTTGGCAATATTTTTGTAATTTAAAAGATATTGTTTATAGCAAAAAACATACAAGTACAGAACGGAAAAGAAATATACGCAGGAAAGAATTACAGATTAAGTACAGTAGTTCGTTAGTTAGTTGCGTTTAACCTCGCATTAGTACTGAGAGTACTGAGCTATGGGGTAATTAATAGGTGACGATATGGGACGCACCCCTAAGGATAGTCTGGAGACATGCCATCACAATTCTGATCCTCCACGTAGGTTATGTAAAAATTACAGGTTTTCTGTAAGAATTAATTCCAGCACTTAAAAATTTTTGCAAAATTAAATAATTTATTCTTTTTTTCCGTATATAAGAAGGAAGAAGTGGTTCCATAAAAATATTCAGATTCCTGATCTTCCGTAGATTTTAATTTTTTTGTGATATCCTAAATACGATTTGACCCTTTTTCGAAAATGTCTGTCAGCGTGTCATCAAAATTTTGTGGACACTTGTATCCCACGAAATTACAGACATAAGTCTACAAAACCTTATATTTGGTTGAACTTTGATATAAATTGGTGTTTATGAGATTTCGGCCAATATCGCTCAGCAGGTGACGTTATAAAGCTACGATTTCTACTATTTATAAAAAGCTTTATTTCAGTCTAAAATCTGATGCATGAGATCACCGTTATGATAAAATATATGGGTTGTATTCATGGTAATATTGGTCGACAGGTGGCGCTTTTATACTGTAGTTTTTACTTTCTGAACATACATATATGTAAGGAAGGTATTGTGATCATGGAAAATTCAACATTCAGATTTTGATGTATTTACATATTTTGAAGGCTGAGATCATTTTAGCTATTTTTATGTATGTAAATGTGTGTTGTATGTATGTATGTAATGTAAGTGTGTATGTATGTCATGTGAGTGAACACTATAACGTCTAAACGCTTTGTTCATATGAGCTGAAAGTTGGTATGCATGTTATAGGTCACCGTAGAACTAAACTTATTGATTTTGGTGAATCCAGCACTCATAGTTTTTTTTTTTTTTTTTTTTTTTTTTTTTTACAGGGACACAAACAAAAAATCTTTATCGTTATGGCATATGAGGTCAAATGTTTTAAAGTGTGATAGAGTCTAAAAGTCTTATTCTATTGGGGCAAAATTTATATACGTATACAGTCGGCAGCAAAATTATATTCGAGAGCTAGCAAAAATTCCTTTTTTAAAAAAAAGTACACTTTTGTTAAATGAATTCTATTTTGTTAAATGAATCCTTGTCAAATCATGTTCTTTGTCAGTCTAAGAACATTATTTGAGAAGGATTTGTTTAACAAAACTGTATTAAGTGTACTCTTTTTTTATATAGGAATTTTTGCTAGCTCTCGAATAATTTTGCTGCCGACTGTAATAGGTCCCTGTCGCATAAACTGTATAAATTTAGGAGAATCTAACACTCACAGTTTTTCTTACGGGAGCACAACGAAAAATTCTTTACCACTATGGCTTATAAGCTGAAATTGTTTAAAATGCGATAGCGTCTAAAAGCCTTATTCGATAGGACTCAAAATTTATATACATGTTATAGGTCACTGTCACACGAACACATTTGGGTGAATCTAGCACTTATAAATTTTTATAGGGACACAACGAAATATTCTTTATCATTATGATTTCTGAGCTCAAGTCATTTGAAATGCAATGGCGTTAAATTAAACAACATACTATATGGAGAAAAATACTCAAACACCCTATTATAATTTTCTCTTTTATTTATTTCAGAAATATTCTTACTTTATTTATACACCTGTTAATTACTTAATGCTGAGTAGAGTCACTCCGCATTATTTTCCTTTATTGGAAGACTATAACCGAGCATCATCTACAACACCGTTCTGAAAAAAAAAAAAAAAAAAAAAAAAATCGAGATTTGATACCATTCTTGTTGATTCTTACGCAAAATGACCTCTGAATCCGAATATGACTCCCATTTTTCGAAGTCACCCACCGTTTTCTAGATACACTACCCCCTCCCTCAATTCCTTTACCTGTTCGATAATTTTATGACCATGAGTTTGATTTAAAGAATGAAAAATATTTAATTTAGCATCTAAAAACAAAAATATGTAAAGTTTAAAAAATAACATTAATAACAGATAAAAAAAAATACAAGATATGTAATGCATAATTTCAGTGACAAATCCCCTCCAAAAATTTTCCCTTGTCGCAAATGGAAATGTCCATGTTTTAGCATTTTTCAACTCTGTAGCTCCTCAGAAGATACTTAACGGTTAAAATAATCCTCCCCCTCCTAAAAATCAAATTTATAGCCATAAAATCATCGAAAAATGATAAAAATAGGGGGCTATTCCTAAGAAACGACGGGTGATAGGGCAAAATGGTGGTCACATTCGGATTCAGGAGGTCATTTTACCTAAGAATATGCTGAAATGGTGTCAGAGGCAATTTTCATGCCGAGCAGTGTATCATATAAATGTATTTGACTTGATATGGGAGATGACGATTATCAAAACTACTATGAATTCATTCTATTATGAATATGGTAGGTGGCTTTGATTTTACTCACTTTCTTCAGCTTTTTTGATTGGAAAAAAAAAAAAAAAAATCGGGAGTGACTCCACTCGACTTTCCGAACATTGAGTCATTAACAGTTTTGTAGATAAAGTAAAGAAAGAGGAGTTGTTAAACAAACAAAAGAGAGAAAACCGTAATAGAGTATTTCAGTATTTTTCTCCATATACTACACGATGTTTTATTTAACGCTACTGAACTTTGAGCCCATAGATCATAATGATAAAGAATTTTTCGTTGTGTCCCTGTAAAAACCTACAATTCACCAAAATGCTTATAGTTAGTGCAACAGTGATTTATAATATTCATATAAATTTTCAACTCAATTGAGTAAGGCGTTTAGATGGCATCGCACTTTTAAAAATTTGGTCCCAAAGGCCATAATGATAAAGAATTTTTCTTTGTGTCCCAGTAAAAACACTGTAAGTGCTAAATTCACCAAAATCTATACAGTTGGTGCAACTGTAACCTATAACATGTGTACAAATTTTTTGCTCAGATTAATAAGGCGTTTAGACGCTATCACACTTTTAAAAATTTGGCCCTATAGGCCATAATGATAAAGAATTTTTCTTTGTGCTCCTGTAAAAAAACTGTAAGTGCTAAATTCACAAAAATCTATACAGTTAGTGTAACTGTGACCTATAACATGTGTACAAATTTTTTGCTCAGATTAATAAAGCGTTTAGATGCTATCGCATTTTTAAAAATTTGGCCCTATAGGCCATAATGGTAAAGAATTCTTCCTGGTGTCCCTGTAAAAAAACTATAAGTGCTAGATTCACCAAAATCTATAGGGTTCGTACTATGGTGACTTACAATATACGTACCAACTTTCAGCTAATTCGAACAAAGCGTTTAGACGCTAGCGTGTTCACTCACAGACATACACACACACATACATACATCATCGTAAAGATAGTGGAAACAGACTCAGGGGACCTCGAAATGTATAGAAACATCAAAATCTCAAATTCGGATTTTTGACATGATTACAATACTTTCCTCACTATAGTGTTCGGAAAATAAAAAGGAGAATATTTTTAAAGACATGTTTTTGCAATGAGTTTTTCGAATCGATAAATGAATTCTATTTTATCTTATTAAAATACATTTCGAAATATAGTTATTTTACGTAATATTTCTTAAAAGGAAGTGGCGTAAATCTATTTTATCTTGTAGTGAATAGTAAATGATAGTTAAAAATAATATATATATATATTTTTTTCCTGTATTTTTCGTCATTATATGATCACGATTTTTTTATCTTAAGTCGATTAAGAATGACGCGGAGTCACTAATTTATCATATCTTGCAGACGATATCTGACGATAGGCCTTAAAATTATCGGAGACAGTATCTGATTGCTTTCTTATTTAAAAATTGTTTTAACGATTCTGATTTTTTAAAAACTCTTATAAAAATCCGAACCAAAAAGGGAAAATCGTGCGGTTCTCATTCATTATTAACATATCTAAATGTATGTACTTCCACTCATTTGCAAAAGTTAAGGAAAAACCTGTTTTACCGTTTTCTTCTTTTGCATATAATTTTTAAACAGATAAACGTATTAACATAAAACTTTAGATGGCATGTTCGTTATCACCTCATTAGTAGAATTTTTTTTTTAAACTTTAACATGAGTAATGATTTTTAAACTGATATTACTTCAATTTTCTCAAAAGTAAGCTAAGGGAAGATGCACTTGCCTCCATATGTTAAATTAAAACCTGATTTTTCTTATTTTATTTACTTTTCTCTTCTCCCCCTCCCCCCACTTTTTTTTTTTTTTTTTTTTTTTTTTCCTCCCATAACGGACTTTTTGAAAAAATATTTTTATTGATTAGTAAAATTTGAGCATCGCCAGAATAATAAAAATGTCAATAAATAATCTTAAAATGAACATCTGATCTAATTTTCATGTTCGTATGTACATATTTTTTATAAGTTATTTAGATACAAGGCAAGAAAAAAAGAAACAGAAAAGTGAATACAAAAAGAAAAATCCGGTTTTAATCAATCATTTTCACCTATCTGTAATGCATTCTTATCAGCGTTTCTCTTTTAATTTTCTTTTCTAAAAACAAAGAATTAAATCAATTAATTAATTAATAAAAAAAATATAAAAAAAAGGGGGAGGGACTAATGTGCAAGTTGTACCTGACGGGACTAATGTGAAAGTTGTACCTCACGGGACTAATGTGCAAGTTGCACCGAACGAACAAACTATTTCTTTCAACGAAAATGCCTACTAACCCTGGACGATAGGTCTAGTATATCGTATCATATTATACAGTAAAACCTCTCTAAGTTGGACACCTACGGTTCCAAGAAAAAGTGTCCAACTTAGAGAGGTGTCCAACTTATAGGGGTTAGACATAATGTTAATGGATACATCCCGTTCCGAGAAAAAGCGTCCAACTTTGAGGGGTGTCCAACTTATAGGAGTGACCAACTTGAGAGGTTTCACTGTATATCGTATTTATCGTAATATAACTCAATACTTATTTCGCTTCCTTCTTCGACTCGTTTTAATACGCATTTTTTATATGCATGAGCAGCCCCCGAAAAACAAAAACATTAAATCATTAAATTCATTTTTTTACTTATTTTTATTTCATATTATTTCACGCGCACTTTTTATTTCCTAATTCAAAATTATTAAAAAAAAGAAAATTTCCGATATCGCTTGTAACGATACTGATTATTATTAATTTTCTTTTCTTTTTCTTTCAATAATAATAATAATAATAAAAAGATTTTGATAAAATTCTGACAAAAGCAGAATTTAGTTTAGGACGGAGGACTATTAGGTTTTTTTTTTTTTTTTTTTTTTTTTCTTTTTTCAAATTATAACATCGCTTTCAAATTATTCAATTATATTTTCGATAAATTTTAGATTTCGACAAATGTCCAACTATCGAAATCGACAACGCAAAAATCCCAGATTGAGACTAATAGGCCCTCAGTCCTTAAAAAAAAAAAAAAACATTTCTTTTTCAAACTTACTTTTGAAAATATTTGAATTAATATCATGCTATCTGTGTTAAAATTGTAGAAAATTCAATTAATGACTTTATAACGAACATGTTGTTCAAATTTTTTGTTCATATATTAGCACGCTTAAAAATTATTCGCAAAAGAATAAAATGGAAAAATAATTAGTTCCTTAATTTTTGGGCATGAATGTCGTTGCATCGTTTAATCATCCAAGTTCTTTGCCTACGTTATCGTTTATAAAGTGAAAGTGGTAAAATCTTTCAAAACGTTTTAGAGAGAACTTTGATGACAAACTATCAATCAGTACATGCGTTAATGTGTTAAGAAGTAATTAAATAACTACATTTATTGCGATTTTATTTATTGGGAATTGTTGAGGAGACGTTCCGGTAGGTTACATTCTTTTTAAAAATATCGTTCAGGATAGGTGATATCGTACAGAAATGGTTAAATAATACTGCGCTGCGAAAAAAAAAAAAAAAAAAAAAAAAAAAATAGAGCCCGATACCATTCTTCCTGATTCTTATGTAAAATGACCTTCTGAATCCGAATATGACACCCATTTTGCCCAATTACCCACCGGTTTCTCGGGACGCCACCCGCTCCCCCCAATTTTTATCCCTGTTCGGTAATTTTGTGGTCATGAATTTGATTTGGAGAATGGAAAAGAATTATTTTAACACTCAAACACACAAAAAAAAAAAAAAGAAGAAGAAGAAGAAGAAGATGGTTGGTTGGTTGGGTGGGTGGGTTTTACGTCACACTAGTGCTGCGCAGATGGGCAATTGAAGAAGAAGAAGAAAAAATATATTATTTATAATAAATAATAATAATAATTGATTAATAAAATATAATAAATGCAATATATAATTTCAGAGGCAATTCCCCCTTTAAATTTTCCCCTTGCTGCAAATATTCACGTTTTTAGAATTTTCCAACTCTGTAGACCCTCAGAAGATATTTAACAGTTACAATAATCCTTTCCTCCCATGCAAATCAAATTTATAGCCATAAAATTATCAAAAAGTGATAAAAATAAAGGGGCATCCCTAAAAAACGGTGTGTGATAGGGCAAAATGGGCGTCATATTCGGATTCATGAGGTCATTTTACATAGGAATTTGCAAAAATGGTGCTGAAGCCGATTTTCTGGCAGATCATTGTAATTTGTGGTTTTTCATCAAATCTTGGATACTGCAAAGGGCAGTGAAAAATTTTTACCATTAATCCATTTACGCAAGTGATACTGGTACAAGTCACTGGTACAAACAATATGAGGCATCCATTAAATTGTCTTGATCAATAACCAATTCGATAACCAAAATAGCGATCATATGTCATTTAAATCAGTAACATAACAGCTTGTTTCTAACAGAGATGGTTACTGGCGTTGCTATGCTGCAATATATATTCTGTTCAAGAGAAAGCTATGTATCAGAATCTATGATATATAAATGCTTCAAACTTGATATGTACCACATATATTATGAAATGTGTGGTTTTAAGGTCCCACTATAGCTACGCTGCGTGGGTAATTGGCGACATTCTAGGATTCACCCCTAGGTGTGGTCCGGAGACAAGCTATCACAATTTTGATCCTCTACTGAGGGGATGGCTTCTCCGCTTCGGTAACCCTTAGAGATACTAGTTTCGGAACATGGTGGACATTGTTTCTCCGACAGATTTTACATGCATCATCCACCATTAATGCACACAATGGTTTTCGGCTGGCTCGAGCATCGAACCTGCAATCTTCTAATTAACAGCTCGTCATTCTAAGTTACTAAGCTACCGCGGTTCTGATACATACAGGCCCTGATTACCCAATAGGCATGAGAAGCATGTGCTTCCCCTGGAAAATTTTGAAAAGGCGCCAAATTAAGCAAAAAAATAGGCCCCGAATTGTAAGCTTGTGGTCTAAAAGCATTGTCTGATTACGAGTATAAAACGTCACAGTCCTACCTGACTGCACAACTATCATTTCTAGATTATATAGGATATATGCTAATAAAGCTTGTACGCATTCATTTATAATGGAATAATTTCATATATTGTGGTGAATATAGTAGGCTTTCACCAGTTTATATCTTGGTACAAAAGTCAAGTGAATTTGTTTGTCTATATTTAAAGCGAATTTACTTGTACTCAATTCCAGGTAACTACAAAATTTAATGAAAAATTTATAATTTTTTCAAGATGTTTGTATGAGTCATTAGACCAAGAAGTCAGTGGGGGGTCCCAAATGGATTTGTGCTTCCCCTCAATTGTAAGGTTAATCGGGCCCTGGATACATATTATGAAAATTTATGGAGATTAAATTTAGGTGTATATTGACGACAGGTGGCGCTGCTATCATTTTTTTTAACGACTATATCTTACTACCTATTAATTCGGCAAATTGCATATGCAAAAACTTAAATGTGAAAACTGTGTTGATTAAATTTTGTGTGCACGTTAACTGGAAGGTGATGCTGTAAAATGACATAATATTGTAGAATGTTGTAAAGAAATGTTTTAAGAAGACTGCAGAATACAAATAATAACACAGACCTACAAAAATGAAGTTGACAAAATTTCATTTGATGATTTCAGCTCATCTTTATGTTTTTTGATATGCTGAAATCGAAAATGCAGTCCATTTTTCTCTATCACGTATATATTTTTGTCAATACAGGGTGTTTATCGACACAATTTCTCACATATACCATCATAATAATAGGTTGGTTGGTTGGTTTATATGGTTTTTAAGTCGCACTAGTGCTTCACAATTACAACAATATGTATCTATGATTAATTAATCATGTAAATACACTATAAAACTTACCATATAATTATATTGGTGGAAGAGTAATGGAAGAAATTGTATAGGCAGGCACCCTGTATTGGCAAAAATCTATGCGTGATAGAGAAAAACTGGCTACATTTTCGGTTTCAGCCCATCAAAAAACATAAAGATCAGCCAAAATTATAAAATCAAAATTTTACATGTCGACATGCGTAATTTTAAATAGTACAATCCTAAAATAAATAAAAGTAAAGTCGTAACGCAATCACAATGAAATCTGTATACAGCAGCTCTAAAAATATAAATGCACATAGCAACGATATCGCATGCACAAGCAACATACGTACTTGATATTAGAATTATGTAATATTTTCTTTGTTGAAATTCGTTTAAAAATATAGTAAGCAAAGAACTGCCGGAATGTATACAAAACTTGCACACCATTCAGTAAATTTAAACTAAAACTACTAGAAAAGAGATAAAATCTTGCTTGCAAGTGTGCAATAATAAAACAGCGTTAGAATACTTTTATCAAAACGAAATACCTAGGAAGTGATCGTATTTCTTAACAATTTTTGCGATAAGTTAAACTGTTACATAATTTTTTCTAAAGTATCTCAAAGAAATTGAGAGTTGCAAAAGTACAAATTGTAACACAATAAATTGTTTTGTTTGCCATAGCAACACAAATGCGGAGAAACAATGTTAGGTAAATAGATTAGTCAATTTTATTATTGAGTCTAACATTCCTGTTGCAATACATAGAAGCATTGCATCGAGCCGGATGAATCAATCGATAAATCATCATCAATCACAGATAAACATAATACTGTAACAAGGCTGTCATAGAAAATAATTTTTAAATTGCACAAAAGGTTTGGAAGACTTCTTATTTGTTACTTTATGAACATACTACATATGTAAGGGGAAAAAATTGTAATCATCACAAATTCTACATTTAGATATTGGTGTTTTTATACTTTTTGAGGTGTCCTGAGCTCACGAAAGGTATTTTTACGCTGATTTATGTATGTATGTGAGTGAACACGATAGCATTTGATTGAATGAGCTGAAAATTGTTATGTATGTTATTGGTCACCGCAGCACGAACCCTGCTGATTTTGGTGAATCTACCGCTTATAGTTTTTCTTTTTCTTTTTCTTTTTTTTTTTTTTTTTTTTTCTCTTTACAGGGACACAACAAAAAATTCTTTATCATTATGGCTTATCGGCTCAAATTATTTAAAGCGTGATACACTGAAAAAAAATTCTGTAACTTGAATCTAAATTGTGGCTCCAGAAAAAATAGTTCCATGTCATCCTTATAAATTCTAGTCCCCTCGGAAAGCGAGTTCTAGAAGCCCCTATTAGAATTCTAAAGTGTTTGCCTATATTCTCGAGGGCAAAGTTATTTAAAAATCTCTGCAAATAAATGAGACTACAAGAGGCGGGTTTCTGCAACTATAATCTTGGTTTATGACCCAATTCTAGAAAATCAAACGAGAATTTCTCGCAATATAAATGATTCAAAATATTTAGAGTATTCAGAATATTGTTTCACCATCTAGAAATGTGTATACTAGAAATTCTCGATAATTTCGTCTATTCAGTTTATTGGCGTGCCTTATGCGCATAGCTGGGAAATCTATATTTTTAGTTAAGGGATTTAGAAAATGGCCACTTATTCATACTAGAGAAAGGCGGTATATTTTTTTTCTCAGTGTAGTATCTAAATGCCTTATCAATTGAGTTGAAATTTTAAATATATGTTGTAGGTCACTGTGGCACAAATTGTATAGATTTTGATGAATCTAGAACTTATAGTTTTTTTTTTTTTTTTTTTTTCTTTTTTTTTAAACAGGAACACGATGGAAATTTCTTTATCATTATGATCTATGGGTTCAAATTTTTTAAAGTGCTATAGCGTAAAATTAAAGAGCATACAATATGCAGAAAAATACTCAAAAACCCTATTATAATTTTCTCTTTTGTTTATCTTTTAGTTTTCTCTTTTGTTACTTCCCTTACTTTAATTTATTTATTCAACCGTTAATTACTTAATGTTCGGGAAGTCGAGTGGAGTTACTCCAGAATTTTTATTTGATGTGTTCAGCTATTAAAAGGTTTTATAATACTAGTATATAATTAAAAATTTGTAGAAAAAAGCAAAGACTGAAAAAAAAAAAAAAAAAAAAAAAAAAAAAACAGTATTAACAAATTATTAGCTGCAGAACAAATAGGAAATATAATAAAGTAACATTGCCCTATACCAAAAAATCTAAAAGAAAACTACTATGTTATGGTCACTGCGAAACTTTCTTCTGATATTTTCCTATACAAATGCACGCAGTACAAATTATTTATTAAAACTATTATTTATTAATATTATTTTTCCTAATGTATGCAGGCGATTTGCATCTCAGAGTAATATAGCACTAAATATCCAAAGGAAATCAGTTCTGTATTTTAGAAGCACAATTTTTAAAAATGCGGGTTCCCCCCCCCTCCCCTCCCTTTTTATCAAAGTTTTTTTGCTATAGTCCACGCATGCGCAGCAGCAATACATTATTTGCTACAACTGTCCATATCTCTTTGAATATTAAATGTATTTGTTTTAAATTATAGTATAATGATTTAGGCATATGTTGTCATGTTTTCTGAAAGTTTCATAAAATTTCGAAAAACAAATCATTCGAGTTATATAGTAAAAATTTACAAATTTTTTTAATAAAATATTTGTAACTCTTTAAATATTCGAGTTAGCCTCATAAAACTCTACAGACGTATAAAATGTAACATTTATAACCACATCTAAAATTCGCAAATGAATGGACGCACTTCCAGATACAGGGTAATCACAAATATTTTTTATTTTATTGGATTTGTTGTTCGTCCCCTAAAAGCGTGCGTAACAAAATCTTTGCTGGAAAATATGAGGAAGGACATGTTTTCCTTATTCCCAAAATCCAAGAATAACACATTAAGTAGTTTTCGAAATATTCGACAAAACGTAAAAAAATGAAAATATTTCCATTATTTTGTCCAACACCTGTATATGTATATATATATTAAATTGCTCGCTAAGAAAGAATGAGTAAAAATCAAAAACAAAATTATAAATAAAAAATATTCTTGAATAAACTATCCTTATAGTACGAAGCTACAAAAATGCCATAAAATAAAAAAATAATCAAACTTATTTCTTCTGTTCACTGAGAAAAAAAATATATACCGCCTTCCTCTAGAATGAATAAGTGGCCATTTTCTAAATCCCTTAACTAGAAATATAGATTTCCGAGCTATGCGCATAAGGCACGCCAATAAACTGAATAGACAAAATGGTCGAGAATTTCTAGTTTACACATTTCTAGATAGTGAAACAATATTCTGAATCTTTTGTATTGCGAGAAATTCTCGCTTGATTTTCTAGAGATGGGAAATAAACCAAGATTATAGTTGCTGAAAACCGCCTCTTATAGTCTCATTTATTTGCAGAGATTTTTAAATAACTTTGCCCTCGATAATATAGGCAAACGCTCTAGAATTCTAATAGGGGTTTCTAGAACTCGCTTTCCACGGGGAGTAGAATTTATAAGGATGACATGGAACTATTTTTTCTAGAGCCACAATTTAGATTCTAGATGTCAGTTACAGACTTTTTTCTCAGTGTTTCACCACGTATTTTATTTATGTACTACACAGGGCAGGGTGCTTGTCAAATTTAAATATCCATCGGGTTAAAAATGTTAAATACAGATAATGCCGGGCTAGTGTTAAATATTAACATTGTTTAGACAAAAACATTAGCCTTACACACACAAATTTCTTATATATGTTTTTCAGTTACTTGCGCACCAAACGCTTTTATCCCTTGTGATGTATATCAGCTTTCATTTTCTGTCACTAGAATAATGAAAAAGATAAAAGTATTTGAAAATGCTATAATTTTAAGATAAAGGTTAATGTGCATCATTGTGTAACCTAGAAAAATGTTGAAAGAGTTTATTTGTAAACCTGGTGCATTATTTTTATTATCACCTTGTACAATTTTAGAAAAAGGATGTCACTTTTTTCTCCACATTTTTATTGTGACATAAAAAGATGAAACTTGTAATCAGTATACAGTTAGAGTTGTTTCGGCATAAATAACCGTATAATCATAGTTTTTTTTTTTTTTTTTTTAGTTTATTTATTTTGCAAGTGTGTGTGCATTCTCCAATACATATAACAGAATTACCCCAAAGAAAATTTTCTTCAAAATAACTATGTTACAGTTAGTGGAAAATATTAATAAATATAAATAAATAAATAAATAAATAAAATTAGAAAGAAAGAATTAGAAAGAAAGGAAAAGAATGAAAAGAAACTACAAGTTCTAATATCTTATAATAAAAAATAAGTTTTTTTTTTTTTTTTTCCAAGCATCAGATAAAAGAGAAACGAATTAAAAAAGAAAACAGAAGAAGAAAGAAAAAATACATGTATTTAATCTAGATGAACTTATTAAAAAAAGAAAGAAAGAAAGAAAAATAAAAAAGAATTCTTCCCTTTTTATGAGATGTTTTACCGATGTTTTGGTATTACGAAAGGAAACATGTTTCAGTTTACGTACTTTTGGCAGCATAAAATAAATAACAAAAAAAGAAGAAAGTTCATAAAGTTTATAAATTACAAACTTTTGAGGCGATTTTTATACTCTTTTTGTCAAAAGGTTTCTGCAATGGGGTCCTTATACATGAAATAATAATAATGATAATAATAATAATAATAATAATAATAACAACAAAGTCGAATTTTTATCAGAAATTTTTGGAGATCAAAAATGTTTTGTATAAAAAAGGGATACTTCGAATTCTTACGAAAATAATACTTGAAATCAATGTTTTTTATTTATTTATTTATTTTTATCGGAAGTAGGCCTTTTTCAACGTTGACTCTAATGACGGAGTCGTATATTTAGCTAGTACTACAGGGCAGTACAAAAAAAAAAAAAAAAAAAAAACACGATAGACAGAAATTTTACAGCTTTAGAAAAGTAATTTAAAAAATAAATTTCATATATTTGAAGGCAAACGGCTGATTGCAGAGATGCAAAATTTTGCATGGAGTTCCATTTTCACCTTTACTGATGCACTTCGAAGCCGGATTTCCTAATTTTACAATGTTTTTATTAACTTCGATTCTTGTTTGTTTGTTTGTTTGTCCGGTACAAATCTTGCAATTGATTTTTAACTAACTTCCCTACTAGATAGACATTTGAAACTTTCAGAATAGCTCAAATTATCTCCCGATTTTAATCCCCATATTTGGATATACTAGTAGTTATATATAAGTTACTGTCTGCATGTGTTAGATTGAGTTATTTTTGCTGTAAAATTGATAAAATTTTAATTTCAAATTTCAAAGCTGTAGAAAAAAAAAATAATAAACTTCCATTTTTGAATGTAAACATGAACATTTCATGTCAAAGGGGGATATTTATACAATAAATATTCAGCTAATATACTAATTAAAAGGGAAATGATAAATATTCTATCATAATTTGAAGTCAAACTTGTTTTCAAATGTCTAAATAAAGTATCTGATATAAGATATTAATATATTGCAGCGGAATAGATTTGATATCTGTCGTCCTTGGCGGGAAAAATCGCCAAATTATCTAGCGCACATATTTAATTCCTTTCAAAAATCATGGTTATTTTAACAACGTATATTAAGAGAGCAATCAATCAATAATGTGAAACAATATTTCGTACAATATACATTACGAAAATATACATCTGGTATGTATTTTTTTGTATTACGTTTTTGATCGCCAGATACAAAAAAACGCCAAGGACGACAGAGTTTTGAAATTTAAAATTAAAATTTTTTCAATTTTTTCAAAAAATTCAATGAATAATTGACATAGGAATTTTTTTTTTTTTTTTTTTTTTTGGGGGGGGGGGGGGGGGGACGCCTCCACTGACGGTCAGTGACGTCATACTTCGCTTGCGTATAGCTATGATTCATCAGAAAATTTAAAAACATGGTATGTAAAAACTTTTTTATCTTATAATTATTTAATTATTTTTTATTAAATTAATTTAAAATATATAAATTTCTGAAATGGTTGACTCTGGAGATAGAAACGTAGATCTAAATAGTATTTCTATGGCCCTTTATCTCCGTTGGTTAGAGCGTCACGCTAATTACGCGAATTCTATCCTTGTAAGGCCAGTGTGTTACTCTTTGCAGATAATTAACAGAAAAGGTTTCAAATGATAAAAGAAAATCTTTTAGTGTCTTCACAGTATCCTACACCATATAAATGACGAGGGAGTGACAAAAAACAAAGTATAACTTAGAGATATAATGGTCGCTTTTTAGGCAAATGGCTGATTGCAGAGCTACAGAATTTTGCCCTGATGCACCTCGAAGCTCTATTTTCGAATTTTTTATTAATTTTTTATTTCATTTAAATTAGTTAAATTTTTTGCAGCTGTAAAGACTATCTGGTGTAACCTACTCAACTGATTTCAATCAAAGGTGTCCACTACTGGAACAAAAAAGGGTCCACTATTGAGTTTTAGTGCATCCACTACTGGCTCATTTTAAGCTCTCAGAAATCTTTTATTTTTATATATAAAAATGGTCCAATAAGCAGTTCAGTTTTCTTAATACACTCATGTGAAGAAAGAGTTAATAAAGGTGTGAAACATTAACTATTTTTTGAGTCTCTAAAATTAAGAACACTACACAAAATATAGCCGAAAAGTGTCCTTAAAGTGTCCACTACTGGTGCGTTTACCTTATATATAAAGGCATAGTATCGATACATAAGTCATTATATGTTCCTTTAAGTTCAGGCAAGATTTTTTAATATTGAAGGAATATAATAACAAGGCCCGTGGTGATCATTGTCTACTTAAGTTTAATAAATTTTAATTAGCCTTTCCAGCGCAGAACATCTACGTGATAGTACTTACACACGTGATTGTCAGAAAAATCTCATAAATAAAATCACTGGAAATTTTCATTCCTGTTCCATATATATATATATATATATACATATATATATATATATATATACATCATATTACAGGGCGCGAAATTTCCGCTCGCCCGCTCGCCATTGGCGAGTGGAAATTTTACTGTGGCGAGTAAAATTTCGGTCTAAATGTAGATAGAATTATTACAGAATACGGTGCTACAAAAAAAAAAAAAAAGAAAAGAAAAGAAAGAAAATCGATTTGGACACGTAAAATCATGCTAATTTTAGATAAGGTGACCAGACATCCTCTATTTAAGAGGACAGTCTTCTTTTTCAACGCTCAGCCCTCTTAAACGAAAAAAACCCTACAGGACTAAAAAATCCTCTTTTTTATGTTTTTCGTCCTCTGTCCTAATTTTCAAATGAAAAGGATATAGTCCTTAATTTCAAAAATTTCGCAAAAATGGGAAGCTCAGTAGGCTGTTGGCTGTATTGAACGGTAAACACTAACTTTTTTCTGCGTTAGGTTCGCAAAAGAACAACTTTCTAATAAACTTGCCGAAACTTATTATAGTTTATGTCTATTCAGATTCTTCGAATCACATAGAAATAAAAGTATTCCCTACATTTGTACGGCTCTTTGATCCAGAACACGGAAATGTTTCCACCATTTGTGTATAGTAGCTTTTGAATCGGTTTTCATAATCATTTTCATTCAATTTTGTGTCCTCTAAAATGACCTCTTTTTTCAAAATTGAATGTCTTCTATTTTCTTATAAAATAAAAGATATTGCGTAGTTTCTCCTCTTTTTCCAATAAAAATTCTGGACACCTTATAAGTAAAAATTAGAGCAAGTTAATCATATTTTGTGGCGAGTAACTTTTTTTTTCAGCGAGTGTAATCTAAGTTTAAATTTCGGGCCCATGTATATATACACTGATGGAAAAAAAAATCCCAACACCAAGAAAAAATTATTGTACAGTAATGAAATTTCAGCAATACATTTGTCTAGGTAACAAATTTAATTGATTAAAGTTTCAAGATCACAGGTAGAGCCATTTCAAATGTGAAATGTTGGTACATTAGTAACCGGTGTAACCGCCAGAATTTTGAATGCAAGCATGCAAACGTGCATGCATTGTGTCGTACAGGTGTCGGATATCAGTTTGTGGGATGGAGTTCCATGCCTGTTGCACTTGGGCGGTCAATGCAGGGACGGTTAATGCTGGTTGTGGATGACGCTGGAGTTGTCGTCCAATTATGTCCCATACGTGCTCGATTGGAGAAAGATCTGGTGATCTAGTAGGCCAAGGCAACATGTCGACACTCTGTAGAGCATGTTGGGTTACAACAGCGGTATGAGGGCGAGCGTTATCCTGTTGGAAAACATCCCCTTGAATGCTGTTCATGAATGGCAGCACAACAGGTTGTATCACTAGACTGACGTACAAATTTGCAGTCAGGGTGCGTGGGATAACCACGAGTGTGCTCCTGCTGTCATACGAAATTGCTCCCCAAACCATAACTCCAGGAGTAGGCCCTGTGTGTCTAGGCCGCAGACAGGTCGCTAGCAGGCGTTCACCTGGCCTCCTTCTAACCAACACATGGCTATCACTGCAACCAAGGCAGAACCGGCTTTCATCAGAAAACATAACAGATCTCCACTCCGCGCTCCAATGAGCTCTAGCTTGACACCACTCACGTCGCAAACGGCAGTGGTTTGGAGTCAGTGAAATGCACGCTACAGGGCGTCTGGCTCGGAGCTGTCCTTGAAGTAACCGATTTGTAACAGTTCGTTGTGTCACTGTGGTGCCAACTGCAGCTCGAATTTCAGCTGCAGACGCAGTACGATTAGCCACAGCCATACGCCGAACACGGCGGTCTTCCCTCTCAGTAGTGCCACGTGGCCGCCCGGAACCCGGTCTTCTTGAGGCAGTACCTTCCCTTGACCACTGCTGCCAACACTCATGCACAGTGGATACATTCCTGCCAAGTCTTTCTGCAATATCGCGGAAAGAAAACCCACCTTTTCGTAGCCCTACTACACGACCTCGTTCAAACTCAGTGAGCTGTTGATAATGGCTTCTTCGTCTTCTTAGAGGCATCCTTGACTAACATTAACCCACTACGTCAAATCTCAACTGTAAATAACGATCACGAATCTTACAGCGCTTATTTAAAGCAAACCTCATTTGCATGTTCATAGTGCCGCTACTAGCGCCACACTTATGCGCGTAGCTCGAAATTTGAATCGACGTCATCTTTCACATGTATAAACACGCCTACCAAATTTCGTATATCTAGCACAGCTCCTTCCTGGTGTTGGGATTTTTTTTCCCCATCAGTGTATATATATGAGATCTTTGACATTTGTATTATAATTTCAATTTTAGAAACTTTAACTTTTCCGCTCCTAAAATAAAAATTCTTATTAAATTAAATTATTGTTATATTAAAAATCAATTATGTATTTCCTAAAAATTGACGAAATTAAATTACCATATCGCCATACATAACAGAAATTCCATTGCTAATAAATGTATCTAGGGTAAGTGCACCAGTGGTTGACACTTTTAGAGCAATCTCTGATGTTTTTAATGTTCTAGTCATCAGAAAATATTTTTAGAAATCTTAAGTTAGTACATATGGTATGAAAGACGTCCAGAACCACATATATGTTAAAATATATACATTTGATAACATTTTTTTTTTTATGAACTTTTATTTGACACCCACTCAGTGTTCCAGTAATTGACACTGCCAGCTTCTCATTTTATCAGTAATTGGTCCCGTATGTTCCAGTGTTTGACACTGCTAGTTATTCATTTTACCAGTTATTAGCACCCTATGCCCCAGTGTTTGACATAAAATGTTAAAATTCTTATATGTAAATTATATGATTTTTCTTATTTATTAATTATTTAGGAATAGATGTCAATTACTGGAGCATGCCAATCAAAAAAAAAAAAAAAAAAAAAAAAAAACAGAATTTAAAGGAGAAAGTAACATTAAATCAAATTCTTTCCAAAACAAAAGAATTCTCTCTCGGACTGTGTAATGCAGTTATTGAAAAAAGTAATGATATTTGTCAGATAAGGCATGAGTAACAAAATGTTAAACAAGTGTTCATTTTGTAACCTATTTATGTACAACGTAGCATATAAAATTTCCTTAATTGGTATGCGAAAAATCTCAAAGTTCTATGTTTTTGAAGAAGCTGCAAGTGTCTTCAGAAAGCCATCACTTTTTTTTTTTTTTTTAATCAACACTAATGAAAAAAAAAATCATTAACACAAAATCTTTAATGTGTTAAGGTGGTTCTGGAAGTATACATGCCTAAGTAGATGTTTATTATTAAATGTTATAGATTTTTAGGGCTTTGACACATTTGGCATACTGTTTTTTCTTTTTTTGATAGAACAAATTCTTGGGGGGAGGGGGGGGGAGAGAAACCATTAACGCCTAGGGTTGCGTTTTTGCAACACTTAAAATGTTCAAAATTTATTATAACTAATAACAGTAGTTTTATTGAAAATTTTATGTTACAGAATAATTTTTAAAGTTGTATTTGAAAAGGAATTCTCCCAGTAAATAATGATGAATAGGCTACTTTTGTACACATCCCCGATTTCATTCAGTTACTATATGCACCCAATTGTCAGATTACATCATAATGGCTTAAAATATGGGTTAAAAAAAAAAAAAAAACACTTAATTCTAGTGATGATTTAGTGAAACTTTATTCCACTTAGTTAGGATATTAAGATACAAAGAAAACATTCAAATAATTTTTATTTACAGTTTAAAATAGATAATATGAGCAAGATACCAACATTATTCAGAGCAAAATGTCTATCATCAAATTTATTCATACAATCTTCTTTACAATGATACATGTGTTTATTTTACATACTTGCCAACAAAAATCACAAAAAACATTCAGTTTAGAAAATACGATATACAAATATATAAAATAAATGGATTATATATAAAAATACTGTCAACTCAATAACCTTTTTAAAAATAATAATCCAATAAGAAACTACCATAGCAGTTCAATCAGGCAAGAAAATATAATGAAATTAAAGGCATTCAGTTATGTTTTGAACGATATACGAAGATATCAAAATAATGGAATATGCATAAAATATTGCTCATTCTGTAATAAACTAATCACGCACTGATTAATTTTAAGTAAAGCAGCTTCTCTAGTATATTATCCAACAGTTGTTAATATAAAAATCAAAGCACATGCGACACACGTGAAAAAAGTTACGAACGATACGAAGCCAAGATGGCGATCCACCGATATCAAAGATGTTGCCACGCAAAAGAAACACGTACTTACTGAATTCAGGAAATTTTTCGCCCGAAAACTTATTTTTCCCAGGAATCTGAAAAAAAACCCGTGAAAACCAGGAACGTTGTTTGAAATAATGCGTAACGTTACGGAATTTTCTTACAGTGTAATTCATTTCTGGTGTGCAGATCTAAAATATTTAAAAAATTAAATTTACGATTTTTTTCTTTCCATCACATGATTGTTTTGGTACCATAGAATAATAATAAAGGAAGAAGGAGCACGCTAATACTCTAATGCTTACAAACCCCTTCTAGTGAAATGCCAGCAAAAGTTTGCTCCTCTCAACCTTGAAGTAGGGCACCCATCCTCAGCGCATTTATCGCTGTTTGTTGTGGGTGCTGCCTCGCAGACTGATTGGCAGAGAGACGAGACGATTCAAAAATCTCGCCAAAAAGTCGCCAACCAATCAGATGGAAGCACTGTTACAACCCTATACCCGGCATTCCTGGATTTTATAAACCGAAACAAAACACGTACGCTCCTTCTTCCTTATTATTCTATGTTTGGTACTGATTGTTGGTTATTAATTTCTGGTGCATAGATTTCTGACAAAATCAGCATATATAGTTACCCTCATCCGTGGCTGATTCTGTCACACTTTAAGCTTAAGAGTAAGCTTAAGAGATTTCCTTGGACTCTGTCTCCTAATTTTCATATTTTAGTCAATTTTAAAAAATGTAATTGTCCGATCGATAAGCTGTTTAAACAGACGTATTCAGAAAAATTGCGCCTTCCATTTGGTGCATTATTTGTAATGAATATATAATTACATTTTTTAAAATTAATTAAAATATGAAAATAAAAGCTTTAAAATACGTTTTAAAATTTTAATTGTTGCCATTTTTTTTCAGCATAAATTGGAATATGCTTTCCCGTAAAATATAAAAATAAAAATAAATTTAAAGTAAAAATAAATTTGCTCATGCATATGAAAAAAATGACGTCTATAAAATAATAATTTTAAAGCTAACGAAGAGATAAAGTGAGAAAATTTCGCACTTGCTTGCTAGCAAATGAATTATTTAAAGTGAGAGTGAGAAATAAATAAAATAAAACGATTTTCAACGGGCGCCTTAGTCCCTACAACAAACTAGTATTTGATAATTACAAATCACGATTATTTTTCTCTTTTGATTATGTGATTGTATTTGTACTGATAATTGTAAATTCATTTATAGTGTATAGGTTTCTGCTAAAATATTAAAAAAAAAAAAAAAAAAAAAAAAAAAAATTACGTTCGTTTTTCTCTTACCTTCGCTTGATTTCACTGATGTAGGCGTCTTTATTTATTTATTTATTTATTCATTTTTTTAAAAGCAATTTTGAGATTAATGTCAGTCTCGCGCATGGCTTGCGACAAGAGATAACATTACGGATTAGTGATTGTTATTACACAATATTCCATAATGTGATTAACACTGGGATTGTCTACCATTGTTATAAATGTGATCAGAATTTATAATTAAAAAAAAGTACTATAACACCATAAGATGTACAGGGATTATAATTTTTACTTTTTAATTAAAGGAAGCTTTAATCCGTAATTTTAGCACGTAAAATTACTTTTGATTTTAAACAATGAAGCCATAGAACGTCCTGGGATATATTAAAGTTACATTAAAGTATTAGTCTCAGCAGTTTTATGGGGTTCAATTATTGCTTTGTGGAAAGTAAAGTAAAAGAAGTTAATCTCTGCTAAAGGAATAGAAGATCTGATTAAGAGTAATGTTCGCTTCTTAGAAAACAGTGTTAAATGAACATTTTTGTTATGTACTGGGTGTTCCATAAGTCTATACACATTTTAAAATTCATAAAATTTGAAAGAATTCGTAGATTTGAATGCAGTTTGCGGAAAATTTATTCTCGTGAAGGGGAGATTTTTTGGCAAAGAAAAAAAATAATAGTTCAAATTTTCATCGATAGAGGGCGCTGTATTTCAGCAAATCACAAATTTCCGTGAAAAAAAAAATATATATTTCAATGCAAATCTTTACAGGCATATAAATTCTATTCTATGTGTTCAATGTCACCCCAAATTACAGTTTAGAAACGAGTTACAACACCGCTAATTGAAGCTTCAGTCGACTGTTCTTAGATCAGGGAAAACATCTTCATTAAAATCGCTTTATCCATCAAGTCAGCATTGCAATTAACCCATTTTATTTATTTTGCTCAAATTTGAGAAAAAATATATTTTTTAAGGTTAATTAAACCTAAATAAACTAAATACAGCAAAATTTGAAAAAAAAAAAAAGAAAAAAAAAAAAATATATATATATATATTCTGTATAAGAAATCTTATCCACCTTGTGCGCAGGACATTGAAATAAAGAGGATGAAATTTGCACTTATATCTTTTAGTGTTCTCCTCAATAGTGAAAAGTGCTTTCCGAGTATAAAGTTTTGCTTTATCTGTATAATACTTTCTTATTTACATGATAGTTCTCCAGAAAGAATTTTCAACCGCAAAGAGAAGATAAACCTCGCTCCCTAATGTAATAATTAAACCATACTTGCCAACCATCTCATTAATAACCGTACAATTTTTAACGCCCCCTGAAAAAACGCCCCTTTTCTCACACCACTATATTTTTAGAGTTATTCTCTCAAAATGTTGTTACGATTAAATAAGACTAAAATTACTCTAAAAAATTATTGGTGTGAAAAAAAAAACTAGTTGGCATAGGTGGACTCTGCTCAGTTCCCCATCATATGTATGTTCTCATAAATTTCTTGTACAGGACATATTATATACATGTTAAGAGAAATGAATTTGACCAAACGCTTGACACAGTGACAGAACGAAATCCTCGCCTAATAGGCTACCCACCATTCAGTTCGATATCTTATTCTAATCTATTAATTTATTTTATTGGGGCCAATTTCGTAGTTTATTTTCATGCTACAATTTCTAATGCAACTTTCCCAAAAATGCGTATTTATATGAAATATCGCCCCATTTTGCTATGTTGATAAAATCTTAAATTTCGAATAACTTACGAAATTTTCCTATTAGAATATTTGTAGTCAATCATGTTTATACAAGTATCATAAATGTTATTTTGAAATTGTCTGATATATTTATGATCCTAAAAATGGACGTTTATGCTCGATTTCGCCTTTTTTTGACATTTTAAGTAAATCGTAAATTCCACATAACTTACGAATTTTTAAATTGGAAAATTCATACTCTATGGTATTCATGTCAGGTTGGTTGGTTGGATTTTACGTGCAGCGCAGATGGGCAATTGGCGACGGTCTGAGACTCACCCCTAGAGGTGGTCCAGAGACATGCCATCGCAATTTGGATACTCCACAGAAGGTATTCATGTCAGTATCCTAAATAATATTTCAAAAGTGGTCTGACATCTTTATGATGAAAATATCCCTCAAGATTGACGTTTGTGTAAAATTTTGCCCTATTCTGTTATGATAAGAAATTCGTAAAATTCTAATAACTTACGAAATTTTCATATTGTAAAATTCATAGAGAATAATATTCATGCCAGTATCCTAAATAATATTTCTAAAGTAGTCTGACATCTTTACGATGAAAATATCCCTAAAAATTGACGTTTATGGGAAATTTTGTCCTACTCTGCCAAGTTAAGAAATTCGTAAATATTCAATAACTTGCGAAATTTTTAAAGTAGTATGTTTATAGTAACTGATGTTCATTCCGGCATCAAAACTGATATTTTAAAACTGGTCTGACATTTTTGCAGCAAAAATTTTTCATTTAATGCAAGTTTAAGTGAAATTTTGGTCTATTCTCCCATGTTAAGAAAATCGTAAATTTCGAATAACTTACGAAGTTTTTTAATTCGAATGTTGCAAATAAATAGGGTTCTTGCCAGTGTCTAAAGTAATATTTTAAAACTGGTCTGACTTCTCTGCGATCATTTGTTCGTGAGATATCGTGTAAACAGACTAACAAACTAACGGACTAACACACTAACGGACTGACACACAAACAGACTGACACACTAACAGACACCCTACAGACAGACACCATACAAATTTTGTCACTTTCGGATTCCTCACACCTGAAAACGTGTAAAAAAGTCAAAAAACCGAGGTCGAAAATTTTCACGATTACCTAAGTTCCCCATACCTATAGTATGATGGGGAACTAAAACGGGTACTAAAAATTGCACGGTTCATAATGAGATGGTTGGCAAGTATGTTAAACAAAGATTCCAGATGGAGGAGGAGGTGATACACATAACACGATAGCAGAAGCTTATATATACCATTATATATTCGAACTGACAAAATATTCGCACCAAGCAAATTCTGATTTCTGTATGCTATTTTTCAGCTGTCCTTTAAATAGGACAGTGGGTTAAAATGGGTTAAAACTTCATGTATGCGCAAGTAGGAAATAAAATAAGAAATAAGCTGTATTAATTGTAAAACCGTGCAATTTCTAGGACTCTGGTTTGCATATTTCTCGTTACGCGTCCGTGCAGCGCACTCTACCGATGATAAATTTATTTTTATTTATTTATTTATCTTTCTTTAGCAAAAGAATCCCCCTACACGAGAACAACTTTTCTGCAAACCGCGTTCAATTCTACCAATTCCTTTAATTTTTACGAATTTTTTAAATGTCTACAGATTTATGGGACACCCTGTATTAATGGCATATATTTTAAAACTTTTATGTAGTTTTAATTCAAATCTATTTTAACGTTTTTTGAGGTAATTTATATATTTACTTCATTTAATATTAAAAATAGACGCTTTATACTCTCTCTGAATGAATAAAAGAAAACAGAAGAAAAAAGAAAAAGAAATCTCTTTTAAAATATTAAACTCAAAGTTTTACTTTTGTAACGTGTTTCTAATCATGAATTCAAAGTAATTCATCCGACAGAAAATCGTCCGTTGAACGGTTATTTGTTGACACCTGTTCTGTATTAAAATTCTTATCGAGTAAAAGCAGTCGAACAAATCCCTACAGTTGGCAGCTGTGGGTAGAGGTCTGCACGGGCCGGGTTCGGGCCGAATTTTTCAATCTGTTCTCGGGCCTGGCCGGTCCCGGGCTTAAAATTTTTTTTTTGCAAGCTCGGGCCGGACCGGGCTTGGGCTCAGTATTTTTGTATATACTCGGGCCGGGCCTGAATGAAATTTTCTCCGGGCCGTGTCGGCCCGAATCTTTTTCTGGTTTCCTCGTTAATCAGCGAAAAAGGAAAATGATAAAATATTTCTTCAGTCATTTATTTTACATAATTTTACAGGCTGGTATGTCGCAGAAAGTTCTATTTTGTTATAAAGTGTATGTAACTTCAATTTAATTGTCTATCAGTTTGTCTGTTCGCGATCTGATTTTCCGCCAGATATTTTTAGCATGTCTCGAAATTAATATATTTTATTTCAAGTAATATTAAATGGTTTCCTATTCAAAATAGTATGCATGTCACTACTAGTTTGCGCACATGTTGAAACAAAAGAAATTAGATACGTTACTGTGTATAAGGCTTTGTGCCCTATGTAGAGTTTAAGTGGTATGAAGGTTATAAAAATCCTGCTGCTGTAACTTTTTCTCTAAACTCCTTTTTCTTTTCTTCAGTGCACTGAATAAAAGTAGCATAGTTTTTAACATGTACAAAAGCCCCTTTTCTATATAATATGGTTGGATTACCATTAAAATTTTGTTTACCGGATCACGTGAAAGATTCGTATACATTACGGTACATAAAAGGAAATGGTTGAACGTGCATTTTTAGTATGTAATAACCATTTTAAATACCGTCCTATATTGTTTGATGAGTGCTAATATTTTCGATTTGGCTTTCTGTCTGTCATTGTGCCTAATGTACGTCTGTAATAATGAACATTTGTTTATATATAATTATCTTGTAAAAGTTCAGCAGTTTTGTTAAAGAAGATTCAGTTGCTTCGCTATATAAAACCTCTGCAAAACACATACTAAAAATCTTTTTTATAGAAAGGCATGCATTTTTTTTTTTTCCATATTTTTGAATCGGGCCGTGCCGGGTTGGGCCTGATTTTATCGTTTTTTGTCCGGGCCGGTACACTGGCAAAAAATAAACGGGCCGGGCCCGGCCCGGGCCTTAAAATTTTGGCCCGTACAGACCTCCAGCTCTGGGTAAAATTATTATCCTCGAAACACGCGCGGTTTAATTTTCTTAAACCGAAAAATCGTCGTAATAATTAGGTTGCTGTAATATGGCAACGCAGTTTGAAATATTCAAAATCATTAATTGGATCATAAGGTATAACGTATTTGGTAACTTCTCATTTTTATATGTTCTTGTGGCAAACAAAAAATAATATCAACATTAATTCAGTGAACAACAATTTTGATTCAGTGAACTGGAAAAGATGTAAAGTCATACTGGTAATTTCGTGCGACACCGTCTCATTTCTTTACCAGCTTTACTCTTAATTACAAGTAAACTCTAATTCCTAATGACACTTATTATAGTTTTACTAAACTTTCTTTCAGTCCTTCGTATTTTATTTTCGATTCTTAAGGTTTTTCAAGATTTAAAGCATGTTCAACACAAAGTGTCATTGATTCTGTATTAAAAAAAAAAAAAAAAAAAAAAAAAAAAAAAATGTTACGCCTTACGAAATGAAATTTCTAAAAATTCATTTTCCGAATAATCCTCATAATTTTAGAAATAGGAATTGTAAAATTACTTCCAAATTTTAAAGCTCGGTTTAAATAGTTGCTTAATTTTCTGCATTTCGGGTACCACTACTGCTGTAGAAAAAAATTTACTTTGTTTAAAGACTTAAATTATTCAGTTAAATAAGACAAAGAAAACTATTTTAAAATAATGCTATTTAAAATGCGCAAAAACTGGCAACTATGCAGATTAATTCACTTTAATTTCTGTGCATAGTAAATATCATAAAGAAGACTGTTAATGGAAAATATTAAGTTTAAAAATTTTTAATTTTATTTTAATTGAAGCATAATTGAACTAAATTAAAGTTTAAACTTTACTTTATAGCTCCATCACTTAGCTCTAGTGTCACCGACTATAGAGGAGGGAGCTGAGGGCGGAGGGGATCCCCTCACGAAAGCCGCTACACCTACTCCAAATATGCTGCTATAAAGTAAGGTTTAAATTTTAATTTAGAAAAATTAAGTATTTAATTTTTCTGAAGACTATTATGAAAATGTTAACTTTCGTGTGTCAAAAAAAAAAAAAAAAAAAAAAAGGTAGTTTGAGATGAAAGAGGCGGGTTTTAGTTGATGAATGCTTTTAACCCTCGTTTTCCCAAGATCAAGGCGTTACTGCAGAAAAATTGCTTTCATGTGCTGCTTGGCACGTTTGGCGAAAATCACCAGCACCGCGCCTTTTTGTATCGTTTAGAACAAATCGTCGTGCAACATTTCACTGGTTACGTTTGCTATCTCTGGCAAATTAGCGCATTTTTTGAATGAGGTGGTCTTAACTAAATTTCAACTACAAAATGGGGTCAAAATGATCCCATCTTGGGAAAGCGAGGGTTAATGCAACTTATATTCACGAAACAGTCCTACAAAACTGTCAATTCAACGAATGTTCTTTAAACAGTCACATAAAACTGTCATTTGTACCACAAAAGTCCTTATTCCTCGAATAATCTGGAAACAATACTATAAAACAGTCACTTGTTTCACAACAGTAAAACAAAGAACGTTAAATACTCCACAGAGCAGGAATCTTGATGATTCACGAACAGAAATTTAGATCACTTAGAACACAGACTTTAAGAGGCTATTGCTTAGAATAGCTTTCTAAACACAACAATCTCCGCGAGTCAACCTATCCTTATATATATATATCCTTTGACAGCTGAAGTTTGGCGATAGTTCTGATATAGATTCCAATGAAAAATTCCAGAAATGAGCTTCTATTGAAGATGCATCCTCGAAACTTCGGAAACCGTAAACTACCTTTTTTTGCCAAATTTGGTCGGTAAAATTCCGAATTCGTCACCAACTTTTCTAGTTTACCACCGACCTTAATAGACTCCTATTTTTCTCTAATTTCATTGTAAGTCTGCTTTTACTGCAAGAAATTTGAGGCATAATTTGAAGAAATTTGAGGCAAAAAAGAGGTTTAAATCGGTTGCAACAGTATTCTTTCTTTAAAGTAAAGTGATGGAATTCTAATCGTTATTTGAATATAATCATGAGTAATATTACAAAGGATTAAAACTATTTTACTGCATCTGAATTACTTTTCGCAGAAAAGATAGTTTTACAGGCAAAACTAGTATTTCAGTGAATTAGTAGAGTCAAAGAATTCTAATCGTTCTTTGAATATAATCATGAGCAATATTACAAAGAATAAAAACCATTTTGCTGCATTTGAATTGCTTTTGCGGTAAAGATAGTTTTACAGGCAAAGGTAGAATTGCAGTCGAAATTGGTAAAATCTGTTGTAGATAAATTTCAGTTTTGGGTTTCATTTGTTTTCATTTTAATTTTACGTCAAGCTCGGCCAAGCCATCATGCGAACCGGGCCGTACCCGGGCCTGAAATTTTACACGCGTATAGATCTCTATGAATGAATAGTTGTCATAAACGCATTTGAACTGTATTGAAAACTGTTGAATTAAATTATTAACAAATACTTTTATACTATAATTAATTATTAATATTATTAATATTTTAAATTAATATTATTAATTTAAATTAAAGTATTATTAATAATAGTACTTTTAAATTCTTAACAAATACTTTTATTTTTTTTAATTATTATACAAATTCAAACAAACTTATCAGCTTAAACTATTACAAGACTACATTTGCTAGCATTTAATGATATTTCTAGCATAAAAAATGAAAAACCAGGTGTTGAAAACGGAGCAAAAAGAAAGTAAAAAAAAAAAAAAAAATCATAGTGAAAGTATGTAAAATTAAAAGTGAAAATAAATATAAAGCATTTGATAACGCATGTATAATATGATAAATATCACGATAATAAAAATAATTATTCGGATTTCTTTCTTTATTTTTATTCATTTGTTTATTATTTTTTTTCTGATTAAAAAGTGTAACAAAAAGATAGACGTAACTTTCGATTTATATAACACTGAAAGTGAAACTAATTTTCAGAGCTTAATCTTCAGATATATCTCGAAATGATAAAATGTCAGTCATTTGCACTTTCACTTTAAAAATGAAAGTCGGAGTAAATTAAACAATTTATAATATTTATTTATAATTTATATAGTTCTTATCAGACGTGTACATTAGTAGAAAAGTAACATGTAATTTCTAATACTACCAATTTTTAATTATTAATTTAAACATTAAAATGTCTGTACAGTCGGTAACAAAAGTATCCGAACACTAGCAAAAATTCCTAAAAAAAAAAAAAAAAAAAAAAAAGAGTTAATACTATTTTGTTAAATAAATCCTTGTCGAATCATGTTCTTAGACTGACTAAGAACATGATTCAACAAGGATTTATTTAACAAAACAGTATTAACTCTGCATTTTTTTATATAGGAATTTTTCCTGGTGTTCGGATACTTTTGTTACCGACTGTAAGTATAAAAAAACGAATATTCAAATATAAAATATTCAAATGTTACTAATTTTAAAATTAAAATATTAATATCGTTAAGTTTCCGGGTCCTTTACTTGTGTTAGAAACGAAAAAAAAAAAATCTGTTGTGGAACAGACATTCTTACCCTAGTATTTATAGGAAGAATTTCATGTGGAATATATTGCAGTGTGAGGGGGAAATCTCATACCCCACAACCCCTCGTTTAAATATTGTATTACAACTCACAAAACATTTAAGGTTGTTATTAAATTATTGTTTTTTATCACAGTGGCACTTGATTACATCATTAGTCTCCATATATCAAAGATGCATAAAAATTGAGCATATAGGAAGAAAAACGTATAAAAATGAAATTACAAAAGAAATAATCTGGTGTGTCACTCACACGACTTTCTCTTACCCTGAAATTTAATACTATAAATACAGGTTGCAGATTAAGAGGTAAGATAACGATGTTATGTAAACCTATGTTAAACAATTCAAATTAGGCTGCGGGAGAGTTTTATATGATAATTAGTTCTGTGTGAGGGGGGCTACCACCCCCCCCCCTCAACCCCCTGTTTCATTAATGCACCTACATGTATATAGAATTTAATTCGGTTATTAAAAAATAATTTATTAAAATTATTATTTAAAAAAATTATCTTTTATGATAATGCAGACAATTTCCATATTAGAGAAGTAGTATAACACCAAATATCCAAAAAAAGTCCACTTTATTCTCAATAAAAAAAAAGAAACGATTTTTTTTCTAAGTTTTTTTTTTTATTAAAATTAAAAAAAAAAAAAACCCGATAACTTTGTTTTAAATTATCGCAGATCGATGGTTCAACCATTCGTTTTAATGCTATTGGCGAGCTCTTTTGAAAGATACCCGATCACGAAAATTTACTCCCCTCGAGAGGGGACTTCACCCCCCCTCTGGGGGGGGGGGGGAAGGCGAAGCTCCTACATACACAACATTTTTTTTCCCAGTTGACTATCTCTATTACAAAAAATATATATTCGTTTCATTTGGTTTAGTGCAGTCTATAGACGTTAAACTCTACTTACCTGCAATATCCCCCATAGACGTAATGTATTAGAATTCTCTTGTTTGTCCCTGTACACGAACCATTTGCTTGATCTTAACAAAAAACTTACTGTAGCACCTATATATGATACACATTTAGAATACCAAGTTTGAACTTTCTGCCATAATTTTTTTTTTTGAGATATGCTGATAACAGACAGACACACACACAGACACACAGACATACACACAGACCATTTGCTAAAAACATGATTTTCGTATTCAGGGGACCTCAGAACATGTAAATATAACAAAAACTCGCGTTCGAAAATTTGACCCAAAAACAATACTTTCTCTACCTTATAGGTCAGAGAAAGTAAAAAAAAAAAAAAAAAAAAAAAAAGTATGAATCTCGTAACAATAACAAGAAAAACTTTTAAAAATTTAGAATAAAATAACTTATGACTACATAGAGAGATTTAGTCACTGAAAGTCAACTGCATCAACTCTCTGGCCTGCCAATATGGACTGTACAGACTTTCTTCATTCAATGAAGAACACCTGAATAAGTGATCTTTGTTTATCTCAGAGTTTCGATTCCACAAATTGTACAAGATACTATTATACATACCAATGCTGTGTAGATATTTAGCGAGGCAATCAAGTCTAATCTCCGAACGGTTAAATTAAATTAAATTGAAAAAATATATCTGAAATTATTCATGGAGTTTTTGGCCGTAAAACTGTTTGAAATTTACCGATCTTACAAGGAAACATTCAAAAGGTGTCGTCTTCAAAAAATATTGAAATATATATATATGTGTGTGTGTGTGTGTATTTACTTCTACTCTACATAAAACGCCAGAAAGTGAAAAAAAAATATCGGCTGAAATTAATTACAGCGACCACAAAAAATTATCAAAATTAAGCATTTTTGGCGATTTAGTGCTGTTAGGCGATAAGTTCGCTGGCACCGAGATTGCCAGGTACGAAGAGAACCGTGTTTTCCTTCTCCTTCAAGTACTCAAAACCAATCGCCTAATAATGTGAAATCGCCAAATATGCTTAATTTTGATAATTTTTTGTGGTCGCTGTAATTAATTTCAACCGATAAATTTTTCACTTTCTGGTGTTTTAGGAAGAGTAGAATCACATATATTTTTTTCAATATTTTTTGAAGACGACACCTTTTGAATGTTTCCTTGTTAGTCAAAAATTTTAAGTCGCAGTTTTTCAAAATTTATAATGTTATTGAATCCGCTCCGACGGTGTAGTGGTTAGCGTCCCTGACCCCTACACGGTTGGGCCTGGGTTCGAATCCCGGAGAAGGCAAGGATGTGTTGTCTGTTGTCCCTGTTAGGGGTAGCAATGACCGCCTATTGGGTGCCCCTTCACAAACGGTCATCCATTCGGCGATCCCCCGGCCAATGCTTAGTCGCAAGTGCCGCGCCATTGGAAAATAATAATAATAATGTTATTGAAATTAATTTTTTTCAAATTTGGAAAAATTTTATCAAAAACTAAAACGGTGATCATATCGTGGGATTTATAATTAGAAAGTACACTGTTAAAAATTTCAACAGAAAACTACTGTCAATCATTTACCTTAAGGGCCCTCTTCACTCACCGCCGCCGGAAGCCGAAGCTAATGTTATTCTATGGGAAATTTTTCTTTACAAATATCTTATTAACTAATATATATTTTTAAATTCTGTTTTCACATTCTGAAAATTCCCAGCTGTTAAATTGACGGATCGTTTTTCAAAAATTATTTTTTTATTTTTTTATATGTTATTTTGAAGCTGCAAAATACGAATTTTCAATATGCGAAATTTTTTCATTTTGCAATTTCAAAATAAAAAATTAAAAATAAAAAAAAAAATACATTTTTGAAAAAGGTCCGTCAATTTAACAGTTAGGAATTTTCTGAATCTGAAAGCAGAATTTAAAAATATGTATTAGTTAATAAGTTATTTGTAAAGAAAATTTCCCCATAGAATAACATTGGCTCGGGCTTCCGGCGACGGTAAGTGAAGAGGGCCGTTAAGTCTTATGTAAAATTACAGAGAAAAATAAAGAGAGATATTAGAAATATCTTTTTTATACATGCATTTTAATTACTGATACTAATTTAATTAATTATTGACGAGAATATATTTGCGACTTAGAATGCTTTTTCTAAGGTAGGAACATTCATTTTTAATTTTTATTAATAAATTAAATAATTAAAGTACATAAAAATACAGAATAAAGATTAAGAATCTCGATTATTCGATTTTAATTAAGAATTGTTGCAAATTTACAGAGACTCTGGATAAACGTTTCAGTAAATTTACAAAAAAAATTTTACAGTGTACTTGGCATAGTTGGACTCTGCTAAATTCCCCATTACATATTTGCTCTCATAAATTTCTATGACAGAAAATACTGCATCTATAGTAAGCTAACCACAGTTCAATTTGGTACATTTACCTTATCCTAATTTGCTGACCAATTTTATTAGGATCAAATTCGTATTTTATATTCTCATGTAATTCTATACTACTTCCATAGCCTCCTAAACTAGATGCCTTCCACGTGGCTCGGAAACTTGGCAACAGTTCAAGCGGTAGACAGCGCCACATGGTACAGATTGCGCGGCTTTTTTATTCAGCTGTCACCAATAATTTTAAGAAGTGATATATGATATATATAATCGACGTTTCTTCGATTCTATTGGCTTTTTATGTATATCAAATTCCACTTTTAAAAATTTTTGGTAGCTGTTGAATAAAAAAATCGCGCAATCTGTACCAGGTGGCGCTGTCTACCGCCAAGTTTCCGAGCCACGCGGAAGGCATCTAGTATAGGAGGCTATGCTATTTCCAATGCAACGATCTCCATGATGATGCAACTTTATATGAAATACTGCTTTATTCTGCCATATTAAGAAAATCTTAAACATCGAATAACTTACGAAGTTTTAATAATAGAATACTGATAGTCAAGTTATTCAGGCCAGTATCATAAGAAGCTTTTAAAAACATATCTACATCTTTACCATCTTTACCATGAAAATACTCCTCATAATGGGAAATTTTTGCTCTATTCTGTATTTCTTATGAGACCATTTTAACATTCCCATGTGGCACTAAACATGCAACGACATACCTATAGAATAGACATGTGCCGGAGTTCCGCATCCGTATCCATATACGCGGCTATCCGCGAGAAAAAAAAAATTCGTATTCGTATCCGGATCCGTATCAGCGAGAAAAAAGTATCCGAATCCGGACCCATTTTTTTCCTTCAACGGATCTAATACGGATCTTTTGTAGAAATTTTCAAAAAATCAGAAGGAAACTATTATAACTCATTACTGTGATGTAGATTATCATATATTAGAAAATTTATATTTTTCTCTTAAAAGGATAAGTAAATTCTCTAAATAAATAAAATTATAAATTACATTCTTTAATCTTAAATCAACTATTTAAAATATAACGGTATAACTGTTTTTAACCTATAAATAATAATTTACAATATGCGTTTTCTAATTTTTATATATTCCCTTTCATGTATTTTTCAATGTAACTGAAACAAAAATCTTTGTAATCTTCTAAACAAAAATCCAGTATTCACTTAGCAAGCCTAACGTACTGGAAATTTTTTTTCGCTCTGTAAATGAAAATGTTTTGACTTATTTCTATCCGTTTGTTCCAGAATCGCACATCGAAATGTAACTCATACACCCTCTTGTCGCCTAATTTACATCAACGGTTAGATAAAATATTTGCTTAACTAGTAATTTTCCCAGGGTCTAAATCTTGGCGAAATCATGCCAACATTCACTAACAACGGTCAATAAATAACTCGTCGCTTTTTAAAAATATATATGTGAATATTCCTAACGTAACCGCAACCATCCTCTATCTTAAACTTTGAACTTGGCATCTACATTATAACGCCAAATGCATTGTCATTTTTGCTCCAGTTTAGGAGGACACTTTCTTTCGGATTATAAGATCATGTAATATCTAAAAGGAGATTCGGGCCTGGAGCTCGGCCTGATCCTCGCGACTTTTTCCCCACTCCATGCTTAAAACTTCGTACTGTTAACTCATCTATGGTCACGTACATTGGAAAAGATGTTGAATAAACTTCCAAGAGAACAAAATATGTCTCTGAGTTAATTCCGAGCCTGGACTTTAAATGGAAATTAAGTTTTAATAATGTTCCTACTTTTCAGCCAAAGCCACCAACGAAAATATTCTCATTACGACGGCCAAGATATCTCCTTTACACTTACCAACTATCTTTAATGTATAAATAAAAGAAATACAGTGTAGCCTTGATTTTTACATTCTCAAAATTTAGATTTTTCATACATTTTTTTTTTTTTTTTTTTTTTTTTTTTTTTACGAAATTCACTTAGAATAGATGAGTTTTATTAAATAAAATGTTATTAATTCCTTGGAAAATTTGTTTAAATAAAATTTTGATTGCAGATTTTTTACTTTTTCTATACTGTGGGGAAAAAAACGTTCTTTAATATTTTTCTTTTCTCTTTCTGGAACCGCCAGTTTTACGATTTAAAAAGCAAATTTTCGAACAGATTTTTACTACGAGGTTCTCCACGTAAAATTTAGGATTTAGCCAAACATTCAGAACAAAAAACTGTTGTCAGGAAAGGTGTAATTTTGAAAAGTATTTCAAAAATTGCAAGGATAAGGCAATAAACAATATCACAAAAAGTTAATTTTAGAATGAAAAGCAAAATGTATTTTAATGCGCGAGATGGCAATATAATTAAATGTTAGCAAATTATTGGTAAGATGTTTTTTGGCAAGATATAAAATTTTTTGGCTGTTTAATCTGAAAATTTGGCTTTAGGTAGCCACGTTGCGAGTTATTATTACAAATAAAAGAGATAGACAGATATAAGTCAATTTTTCTGCAGTGCGGCTTTTATTTGTTTATTTATTTATTTATTTATTTTTTTTTTTTTTTCTTGTCGCGTACTGTATATTAGAGCCATTTTTAAGATGCGAATTTGTCTTTATTTAGCTTTCCTTGTCTAATTTCCGTTTTTTTTTTTTGTTTTTTTTTACCGAAAATTAAAATAGGAAGCTTCGTCGTATTTTTAGATTCAGGAGATGCAGCAGTCGTCGTTAGAAGATTCAGCAGATACACCCTTCTCCCCTAACCCTGCCCCCCCCCCCTCCCACAACACACACACACACATATACATACACTATGAATGATCTCTAAAAACAACTTTTTTGGACCTTAAAACTTGTAAATCAGGCGAAAAATCGATATCGAAATTTTTCTCCGAATACATTACTTCCATTACCTACGGTAATCGGTTAATGTAAGCAAAAATTTTTTACTTTTGTTCTTAATTATTTTACATTTTTCCGTATCCGTACTCGTGGATAGTGATGCAAAAGCTCCGTATCTGTATCCGTATTCGCGGATACAGAAAAACTGATATCCTTATCCGCGGATCACAGTTTTTGACGATCCGGCACATCACATCACTACTATAGAATATGCTACGATTAGCATTTTTTTACAAGTGTATACAAAAACATTCAATTACACAATAGAATACAAATGAAAGTTGTTCGAATAGCATTATTAGTTGCATTGTGTCTGTTTACATTTTCCAATAAACAAATCTAATTGTTTTATAATCTATCTGAAAATTGAAATTTTTACTAACAATATTTATTATAAATAGTTAATATAATAACAAAAGTAATAATAGTAATAAAATATATATCATAACATTTCAGTCTATTGTGAAGCATCGATAATCCAGAAACCTATAATCCGGCAACACCTATAAACCGGTACTGATGACTTTTTCCTTCTTTCCCCCCCCCCTTTTTTTTTTTTACTGCTTTGCCCGAAAACCATAGTACTCAACGGGTTACTCGCGGATGACCTTTGAACAGCATGCATGCTACATTTACGGATCAATAGTAAAGTTTACGGATTTTTATTTAATTTTACTGATTTTCGGATCAATGTGAATTTTTTACAGATTAATAAAGATGATGGCGGAAATTCCATAGAAGAACTACAACTTTTTGGTCTAGCAATCACTAATCCAAAAGTTAAAAAAGAAATCATTCCTGTTCCCCATAGCGAAAGCCAAAATTAACATAAGTGTCAAAATCTGTTTCCCCGTCCCTGTATAACACTTGCACAGTGTGACCAGAAAATCTTAAATTCTTTAAGAAATATTTCTTTGGATGCTGTGTTTGATCATAGCCTCCTAAACTAGATGCCTGTCGCGTTGCTCGTAAACTTGGCAACAGTTGAAGCGGTAGACAGCGCCACCTGGTACAGATTTCGTGACTTTTTTATTAAATTGTCACCAATAATTTTAAGAAATGATATATGGTATATACAATCGACGTTTGTTCGATTGTATTCGCCTTTCATGTATATCATATCCCATTTTTAAAAATTATTGGTGGCTGTTGAATAAAATAGTCGTGCAATCTGTCCCAGGTGGCGCTGTCTACCGCTCCAACTGTTGCCAGGTTTACGAGCAACGCGGCAGGCATCTAGTTTAGGAGGCTATGGTTTGATGGACGATTTCGCTATATTTTCGGAATACCTATAATCCAGAAAAATCGGTAATCCAACAACGTATATTTCCTGCCGATGCCGGATTATCGATGCTTTATTGTAGTATTCGTAATGATTTATCAGCATTATTCTTTTCATCATGGGAATTCTTCGTCTTTTCAATAAGCCAAAGCCAGCCGCTCACGTTCTGAAAGTAAATTAACAGGAAGTAATGAAAATTTCGACGTTCAAAAGCAAAGTAATACGCCATACGATGGGAATTAGGTTTGCAAAAAAGGAATCGAGGAAAATAATGCTTAATAACTGCTTGCCATTAAAGTGTGTTTCAATTGCGAAATTTTACCTGCTTTTTTATTTTTGCTATCACCTAGCGGAAGAAGATTTCTCAATGACAGATGGCTTAGATACACGTATATTTTGAAAAAAAAAAAAAAGAGCAGCTGTGATTAAAATATATTTATATATTCGCTTGCTTTTATTGTTTTTTTTTTTTCTTTTTTTAACATGTATATATATATATATATATATATATATATAGAAATATGCTTATATAAACTTCAGTTTCAACTGATCTGACATTATTATGTAACAGAAAGTTTAAAATTTTGTCACGCTCTTAAACGATAAATAGATAGAATAAAATAAAGAATTGCCAAAGGTTGAAGTTAGAGGGGGGGGGGACTTGTTTTTATTTAAAATATTTAAATATTTTCCCTTAAATATGCTTATATAAACTTTAACTTCGATTTGATTGCTATTACGTAATAGAAGGCGTCAACCTTGGTCTCGCTTATTTAAAAAAAAAAAAAAAAGTATACTAGTACGATTAACATTTTAATTTATTCCGGAGCATCCTTAATACCCGCCTTTTTCTCACACCACTTTCCTTGAAGGGTATTTTTCTTCTCTTTTATTCGTAATGGCATATTGAAGAAAATTTCTCTACAAATACAGTGTTGCCAGATTGCGCGACTTTTTCATTCAACAGTCACCAATAATTTTGAGAAGTGATATTTAATGTACATAGTCGGCGATTAATCGTCTGTCATGTATATCAAACATCACATCTTAAAATTATTGGTGACCATTAAATAAAAAAATCTGGTGTGAAACAACCACACGACTTCCATTACCCGCTATTACATGTATTATATGCATTTTTGAGAGATAATGTGATCAGAAAACATAAAAGTGACCTAAAGAGAAAATCGTTAGAGCCGTTTTTGAGATACCAACTTTTACAAAAAATCAATTATTGATCGAAAACAATAATTACATACAAAATCATATTTAAAAGTGAGTTAAAATGGCGAGTTTGAAAAAAATCCGTACAACCGTTTTTAAAGGAACGCTTTTGCGAGGCCTGAAATTGAGCTATTTATACAGGACGCCTATCAATTTTCCTGAACTAACCAACTATATCATTCGAAAGGACATCTAATAGAGTGTTTATATAGCAAGTTTGTAGAAAATCGTTAGAGCCGTTTTTGAGATACGGACTTACGGTCCCACTTCCGGTTTCCGATGTCCCACTTCAGGTTTTTCAATTTTCACCAAAATTTGGAAATTTCATCTGTACATCAGACGTATTTCAATTCTAAAGTTTCGTAGCTCTATCTTTATTAGTTTCTGAGCTATAATAGCCAGAAGATTCTCCACATACATACACACATACATACACAGTGACCAATTGCCAAAAACCACTTTTTTGGACTCAGGGGACCTTAAAACGTGTAAATCAGGTGAAAACCCGATATCGAATTTTCAGACCGAATACAATACTTCCATTACCTACGGTAGTAGGGTAATGGAAGTAAAAATCGCGCAATCTGACAACAAAGTGACAAGATAAAAGGGCGTGTCCTACCACTGCCGCGGAATAAATTAAAATGTTGGCGTACCTGTTATACTGCAGTTATTACTATTTTGTCTTTTTCTACATGCATACATTTGAGAAATAAACATAGCTGCAGTTTGATAAATTTATTAACTCGTTTTTATCGTACTTATTAAAAAAAATATTTTTTTTGGAATGTAGTTATATAAACTTCGACTGCCTTAACAGGCATTATGTAACAAAAAACACTAAATTTTGTCACGCCCATAATAAAAAATAAAGAAAGAAAGAAGGAAAAGCATGCGGTTTGCATAGAT
The DNA here is from genome assembly GCA_963930645.1 of Salticus scenicus. Lineage (NCBI taxonomy): Eukaryota > Metazoa > Arthropoda > Arachnida > Araneae > Salticidae > Salticus > Salticus scenicus. The sequence continues at coordinate 204,922,908 of OZ005662.1, read as the reverse complement.
TATTAAAAATTTCCACCCATAGCTTCCTAAACTAGATGCCTTTTGTTATTAATTTAGTGTTTTAAATGAAATGTAGATTTTTTTTTTTTTTTTTTTTTTTTTTTTAAATCAGTGTTGAATTTTACAGTTAGTAGCAACACATGCTATAACAGCTAATATTTTTTTTTATATGTATTGCAGTAATAGTACAAGAAAACTAATATGTGGTGATCAACAGAAAAAAAATCTATTATGTTGTGATCGTCACAAAACAGTCTTCTGTATCATTATAATGTAATAATTGGTCGAAAAATTACCTAATTATTATATAAGAATGCAATTCCGCTTTCTCCCCAAATTAGCAAACTTATCTATTCACCGGAAACCAGTTATTAAGGACGTCTATAAAGGATCTAATATGAGGAGTTTGAAGAAAATTTGTTGAACCGTTTTTCAAGAAACCAAAAGGTGAGACCTAAAATTGACCAATTTAATAAGGATGCCAATGAATTTCCTGAAAAAATCAACTAATACATACGAAAATACATTTGAAAGGGAGCTTATATAGCGATATTCAAAAAATATATAGAAAATCATTTTTGAGATGCGGATTTGTCTTTTTTCTGCTTTCCTTGGCCCACTTCAAGTTTTTTAATTTTCAACAAAAGTTAAAATATGAAGTTCCGTCTTTCAATCTTTAGATTCAGAAGATTCGTCAGTCGTTGTTTGAAGATTCCTCACGTACACCCTCCCTAATACACACATACTTCCACAATGCAATGACCAATTTCCAAAAACCATGTTTTTGGACTCAAAGATTTTAAAACATGGAAATCGATATCTAAATTTTTCACCTAATACATTACTTCCATATGTCGACAGTAATCGGATAATGGAAGCAAAAATGGTTACACACTTTTGCTATAGACTTTTATGATATTTTTTATACTGCTATAGACTTTTTTGAAAGATCCGTATCCTTGGATCTTAATATAAAAGATCCGTATCCGCGGATACAGAAAAACTGACATCCGTATCCGTGGATCACATTTTTTGACGATATGGCACACCCCTAGTTTCAGGCAATTTCCTGAATACTTACAGGAATTATAACACGGACAGGCAGACAAGCCGAAGTCCTAAACTCTTTTCAACTTTGTTGAAAAATGTTGAAAATGATATAGTTGTGTTCTTAATTGGTTTTGTCTTATGTCTTACATTTTCCTACATCCACATATTTGAGAAAAGGGAAAAACTGACGATTAAAGAATTTTATTCACTTGTTTTTATTATAACTTTTTCAAATATTTTTTTGAAGTATGATTATATAATTCATAATAATCATATAGCTTTTTATTATATGACCATTATATAATGGAAAGCGTTAATTATTATAACGTTCTTAAATAAATAAATAAAAAAATTTAAGTAAAAAATCATTTTTTAAAGTTAGAAGCTTTTTATTGTGAAGCCCTAAAAAGCAAAAAATAAAATTTATTCTAGCAAAGATATGCTACAAAGAAATGAAAGTTTCAACACTAAGAAAATTTTAGAGGAAAATATAGGTACTTTCCTTTTGCAAGAGATGAAAATTTTTTAATGTTCAAAATATTTTAAAAAGCTTTCGAGACCAATATTCTTAGTTATCAGTTTTTGTAAAATCTTTCGTTAGGCCAGAAATCTCTAACGTCTCGAAAGCTTTTTAAAATATTTTGAACATTAAAAAATTTTCATCTCTTGCAAAAGGAAAGTACCTATATTTTCCTCTAAAATTTTCTTAGTGTTGAAACTTTCATTTCTTTGTAGCATATCTTTGCTAGAATAAATTTTATTTTTTGATTTTTAGGACTTCACAATAAAAAGCTTCTAACTTTAAAAAATGATTTTTTACTTAAATTTTATTTTGTGCTTTTTAGTTACGAAAAAGGAAAAAGCTTCTTAAAAAACCTAATTAATATTTCTTAGGATATTTTGTAGACAACGAAAGATTTTCGTGTATCAACTGACATTTTTTTTTTCGATTATTTATCTGCAAAAGAAGTACTATATCGTCTTTCGAAGACCGAATCCGGGACCATCGCGTTATCAGCATGACGCTCTAACCAAAAGTCTAAGGACTCTCGAGAAAAATCATAGAACATTCTAGAAAAGTCTAGCAAATACTTATACAAAAGGAATATTGTTTTGGATGCTTTTTAAAATATTTGGAATATTTAAAATTTTTCATGTTTTGCAAAAGTGAAATATCTATATTTTTCTTTAAAATTTTCTTGTTGTTTAAACTTTTATGATTTTATAGCATGTATCTCCAAGAATAAATTTTTATTTTAGGCTTTTTAGGGCTCCACAATAATAAACAACTTTCAGTGTTATTTTTATTTATTTATTTATTTATTTATATTTTTATTTATTAATTAATTAATATTTATTTTTGTTTTTATTTTTATTGAAATTTTCAATTTGTGCGTTTAGTAATTAAAAAAAAAAGGTTCTTTAAAAAACTATCAAAATTCTTTAGGACACTGTGTAGACAACGAAAGATTTTCTTTTATCAATTGACATCTTCGCAATCAATTGACATCTTCTTCCAATATCTAAATAAAAAAAAAAAAAAATGCTTCTTAAAAAAAAAAAAAAAATTCTCAAAAAATTCTTAGTGTAATCAACGAAAAATTTTCTTGTATCAATTGACACTTCTTCTACTAATTACCAGCAATAATTAACACGCTGGACCTTCCGGGGACCGAACTCACGACCACCGCGATATTAACGGGACGCTCTTACCAACTGAGCCAAAGAGCGACAAACGACACAGCTTATAGTTACTTTAAAATGAAGGCGCCTTGTTTACTAGCGTGACACGAAGACACGATGACAAAGTCAATTTCAATTAAAAACCTTCTAATGAAATCAAAAATAGTTGGGAAAAAAAAAATGTTCACTTTTTTTTCTTTGTAATTTTTTAAATACTTTTTTCTTAGATATGCCTATATAAATTTAAACTTCGACCCGACAGCCATTGCGTAGACAGAAAACATAATTTTTTGTCAAACTCGTAAATAAAAAAAAATCTGGTGTGTAACAACAACACGATTTCCATTTTCCACAATTACATGCATTATACAATGCACTTTTTAGAGATAATGTGATTAGAGGACATAAAATTGACCTAACAAATTAGACACCCAACAATTTTCCCCAAAGAGAAAACTGATACAGGTGTAAAGGCACATAAAGATGAGTTTACATAGCGAGTTAAAAGAAAAATATCGGTATAGCCATTTTTTGAAACACCAAATTTCGAGATCTAAAACTCACCTACCTGATCAGGATGACTGTTAATTTTTCTGTAATATCCACGTAATACATGTATTACGTAGTCTCAGGCACGAGGAAGGATATCTGAAAAGGGTTTTATGTAGCAATTTTAAAGAAAATCGTTAAAGTCGTTTTTGAGATACGACTTTTACCAAAATTAGGGAAATTCAATTGTTGACCGGAAAACAACAATTACACATGAAAAAATATCTAAAAGGAAGTTATTATGGCGAGTTTAAAGAAAAAACGCCGTACAGTCGTTTTTAAAGGAACGTACTAGCAAAACCTCAAATTGGCCTACTTATACAGGGCGCCTATCAATTTTCCTGAAATAATTAACTATACATACGAAAGGACAACTACAGGGATGGAACACGGGCGCAGAATTCATACCGGTATTTGTTTAAGAAATTTCTCTGCCTATAATATCGTTGGTTTAAGAAGTAGAAATTTTTGTTACATTAATAGTGGTATGAGTTCTGCGCCCGTATTTCCTCCCTGCAACTAATAAGGTATATAGCTGCTACTTTGAAGAAAATCGTTAGAGCCTTTTTTTGAGATGCAGACTTACGGTCCCACTTACGGTTTTCCAATTTTCTCCAAAAGTTGGAAAAATCCTGAACACCAGACCTGTCTCTATTCTGAAGTTTTCTCGTTCTATATTTATCACTTTAGGAATTATGATAATCAGAAAATTCCTCACACAGAGTGGTTATACACCCGTCTTTTTTTCAATTCCTACTATTAGTTCACACTCTCCCTATATATATCTTGTACAAATCTTGCAATCGATTTTTAACTAACTTCCCAACTAGCTAGAAATTTGAAACTTTCAGGATTGACCAGAACACGGTGACAACACAATACTTCGAAGTCCGATTTTCAAAATTTTTATTAGTTTTCTTATAATTAATTAAAATATGAAAATAATAACATCCTAATAGCGTTAAAATAACCATTGAAATATTAGCTATAATTTAATTGTTGAAAAAAAAAAAAAAAAAAAAAAAAAAATACGAGTTCATTTTCTTTCGTCATAAAAATAAATACATTTAATTAAACGTGAACGTTAAAAAATTATAAAAAGTTAAATTATGCATCTCACAAAAATTGACGTCATTATCAATTTAAAAATTTTATTATGCACATTGATAAGAGCTCTATGATTCATCAGAAAATTTAAAACATGATGTATAAAAGGTTTTTTTTTTCTTTTTTTTTTTTTTTTTTCTAATCTTATAATTATTTTTATTTCATTTTGCACGCACGCTTTTTATTTCCTAATTCAAAATTATTCAAAAAAAAAAAAACTTTTTCGACAGTGTTTGTAAGTAGGAACTGACTTTAAAAAATTTTATTTTATATTACTTGTTTCCTGTTTCTTCCACTAAAATATTTATATGATCATTTTTACTTAATTAATAGTGCTTACAAACTATTAAAAATTATGAAAGAAAAATATTGGTGGAAGAATCAAGGGAAAAAATGTGGTCTATGACCACCCTGTCACATACACATACACACACATATACACACACGCACACTGATTAATTGATGAAAACCACATTTTTGGCAACAAAATTACAGCGTCAAATTTTGAGAGGAAATAGGGCGCATCATAAGGATTCAAAATCGCATAGGAACACATGTCCGCAAATGTCATTGGGATATTTTTAACAGATTTGAGCGGTACAAATGTAGAGCTACAAACTTTAAGTGGGTGTAGATAACAGCTGAAAGACTGGGGATACATAGGAACCCATGACCGCAACCATCATATTAACCCTTTAAGGAGCAGATATATACAATAAAGTCTCGTACAACGTGGGTGCAAGTTTGCCTCATGAATATTGCAATTTTATTTTTTAACACCACTAATTTTATGTCAAAGCAACTGCTTTATACAAAATCTAAATCGAGAGTATGGACCAATAGATTGGTACTCTAAAAATTTAGTGGTATTGAAAAATAAAACTGTTGTATTTATTTGTCATCTCTGCCACCGCGTTATACGAGACTTTACTGTACTGGTGTTTTTGACCGTTCATGTGTAGTATAATTTTTTCGTTATTTGTAACTCCGCCTACCTTGTTAAATTTAAAAACTTGTATGATTCTTCAATTTCCCAAAACCATACCCATTATTCGTATTAATACAATCAGTGTTTCAAATACATCGAATAAAAACACCGTTATTACTGTTTATATATTTTTATGTAATCGTTTGCGCGAAAAAAAAAAAAAAAAAGTTTGTTAAAAATGCAAAATTTAAAAACCACGCCCACATATGTTTAAAAATACTTTAACCCTACAAGGCACCCAGTTCCATATAAGGAACACCAACTTTAATCGTTCCTATAGCTATAAAACTATTAGTAGCGACATCCCTTGACATCTTGATAGATAGAAGCTACTGACATTTAGCAATGTAGTAATACGAATCTTTACCTAAAGATGTAGTTCGTGTTTTTGTTATAGTGCACTCAGTGTGAAATTTGAATGAAAGTGATACGTTAATCGTTTTTCTGAATTCAAAAATAAAAAAAGAATAGTTATTGAACAGTTTTGACTCGAAAAAAAAAAAAAAATACTGTGTGTTATAACGAAGTGTATATTTTGCAGAGGTAAGTTGTTTTTTTTATACACAATAGTAAACGTATTAATAAATCATATTTTTTTTATGTATCTTCCACATACGGTACGTTGAGCTAAAAAGTTGATTTTTCCGTAAAATATGGTTTTATTTTTATTTTATAAGTTTTCCCGACCTTCTGATCACTAATTACAACCTATATACTTTTGTCACGCACTAAAAAAAAAAAAAAAAAAATGAGCCTTGTAGGGTTAAAACAACCAGTTCTTAAAGAGTGGACATGGGTTCCTGTGCTATTTTGAATCCTTATGAAGTTCCCTATCTCTTTTTTAAATTTGTCGCATTAATTTTGAGACGCCCTGTATATTTCTCCAGTTTGTGTTAAATGTTTTACATGTGGCTACTATGCTTTTTTCTAGTTTTCTCTCTGGTATCCATGAAGATTTTATTTAATATTTGTTTTAATTTAACATTTAATTTAATTTCTCATTCTATATGGTTTTGCTGCTTCGATCGGGGCTGAAACGATATAAATTGCTATGATTAGCTATATTGATTTACGAAATCGATGTAGCTTTCACAGCTTTATGAAGTACATGCCCCCTGACGTGCATTTTACTTCTAATTTTAAGCATTTTTATCCAATTATTTCTGTGGTTATTTATTTGTTTTCTCTGTCATTAAGTTTAATGGTCCTTTTTTCATTATCATTCATGTCGGCGTAAGTAATTTAAGTTATTTTTGTCTCTTATTGGTTCTTGATCTAAATCGCAACAATTTTGTGTCAGTCTTTTCTCTAAGTTAAAATCAGTTCTACATTTTTGTGTGTTGGTATTGTTTTGCATCTATTAATTGCTAAATTTTAAGATTAAATTTTATTACGATATCTATCATTTATATATATATATATATATATATATAAAGTTGAAACAAAAACTGTTTAATTCACACTTGTTGTTTTCCCTTCTTTAGTCTTAATTAGATAAAATAAAAAGCCACTTTAAATATAAACTTAAATTACTATTTCAGTTACAGCATCTTATGCTTAAATAATCGATAAATATCCTATTGCTAACAAAGTTGATAATTTCCTTATCTTATCGTATGTTATTTTTACATTTTAGCAAACCACTGTTGAAAGAAAGTACAGTAATAAGAGCTTAATTGATGAATAGAAATAGAACACAATCTTTTACCAAAAGATGTAGAATTACAGGTATTGCATGTCTTCCGAAAATATATAAAGACGTTCGATATAGGATGTCTTTTATAGTATTATTACCAAAAATATATTTTAATAAGTACAAAAGAGGATTTTTTTTACAGCGGAGCGCAGGTTTCAGGTTTCGTTCTATTGGTTTAAGTAATTATTGTGTTTCTGATAAAGAGATGTAGTTACTTGATAAGACATATATTTTTAACCGAAATCTTAGGTTATACTTATATCATAGCCTCCTAAACAAGATGCCTTCCGCGTGGCTCGGAAACTTGGTAACAGTTGAATCGGTAGACAGCGCCACCTGGTACAGATTGCGTGACTTTTTTATTCAACAGCCACCGAAAATTCTAAAAAATGGGATTTAATATGCAGAAAAGGCCAATAGTATCGAAGAAATATCGATTATATATGTCATATATCACTTCTTAAAATTAATGGTGACAGTTGAATAAAAAAGTCGCGCAATCTGTACCAGGTGGCGCTGTCTACCGCTTGAATTGTTGTCAATTTAAGAGCCACGCGGAAGGCATCTAGTTCAGGAGGCTATGGTTATACCGTAGTGATTGCAAAAATAATTGCCTTTTTCTATATTTAGTAGAAGAAAGTATTGGATCCATAGAAATTTTCGGTTTTCGATGGATTTACACTTTTTGAGATAACCTGAACACGATTCGACCATTTTTAGAAAATGTCCGTATACTGTCAAAATTATGTGGGCGTTGTACCTCACCAAATAATGGGCAGGATTCTTCAAAACTTTATATTTAATTGGACCTTGACATAAATTGATGCTGATTAGGTTTTGACATATATTGCCCAGAAGGTGGCGCTGCTGTTCTGGATTTTTTCCCAATTACGAAGGCTATATCTCAGCGGTTTTACCTAGAGCGCCTTAAATAAATATATAGGCCGACGCATCGTTGCCGTTTTTTTGCCTCAGAAGAAGGCAGCATTCCTGCTTGGCGTCCTTATCGCTTTCTTGTGATTTTAAGAAATCTTCATCTGAAGCTACGATCGGGAAACAAAAGCAATAAGCAACAATAATATTCCTAACAACACATTTTTCTCACATTCGATTATCAGGATATCCTGCGGAGATATTGGAAATAAGATGTGTTATTAGGGTTATTTCTGTTTCTTATACCAAATGTTGTCGAAACTCAAATACACTGTAAGAAATGGTCTCCTTAAATCGAATATTAATATTAATATTAATAATAGGATTAAAATGTCACATTTTTCTGTATTTTTACATTATCACATGTCAGAAATACAAAGGAAAATATTAGGTGTACCGGAAAGTTCTGTCGTTTTGAATTAAAATACTGACATCAGAAATTTATCCTGGATAAAATTTAAGATATTCTTAGGTAACTTATAAGATGGTTATTTGTAAAGTACCATGTAAACACTGTTAAACGAAAATTTCCGGTTTCATCTTATTAATTCAAAACGACATAACTTTCCGGTACACCTAATATAAGTAATGTTGTTTTATTCTTCTCATATTATCTTATGGAAATCTGAACATTTTATGTTCTTTTCTTGAGTGATTATATGAGTTTAGCGTTAAACAAATCTCGTATCGTCCTTTATTTAGCTAAAATTATGAAATATAATAAAGTAAGTACTCTAAAGTTACACTAGACGGTAAAAATAATGATTGCCGTTTGTTTATCAGAGAATCGCGCTTTGTACATGTGGCAACCCTAAGGCAACAAAATGCCTGATGCGCCAGCTCGTATATATAAGAGCCTTAGTTTTACCAACACCTCCTATAATGCTGCTATCGAGCTGAGCTTTACGTCACGGAATATCTTCTGTGACGTAAAGCTCCTTTCGGAAGCATTATTATAAAAGGTATTGGTTTTATCCATATTTACATTTTGAATTAATATACCCTTATTCACATAAAATACACTTTGCATTTTCTCAAAAAAATGGGAAGAATATTTGAAATTCATTATTTTTTCTAAAACAAGTTGTTACAAAATCTGCAGAATCTACTCTGATTGGTAAGAACAGGATAACGCAATATGGCTTAATTTGTGTAAATTCCAAGACTGTGTTTTCACTTTTGAACATCAAGTTGGAAAGTATTATTTATTTTTGAAAGTTTATTAATTTGAATGTTAATTTAATATTTTGAAGTGATCTTTATGATTTTCTAAAGATTATATAAACGATGTGTTTTAGTACAAATAATGTCAAATATATGGGTTAGTCTTATAAAATATTTTTATCTGTAATTAAAAGAAAGGTGATAATCATAACATATAGCTTTTACAACTCATTTGTAACAGCAACATTGTATTTTTTGGTTAATTTATAATTGTTGCCTTCGTGACAAAACTTTCGCTGGAATGTATGAGGTATAAGATGCTATTTTTACCCCTGAAGTTCCAACAGAATCCATGAAGTATTTCCTTGATATTTGACGAAATACTTAGATTTGAAAGCGTGCTTTCACTTAAATCGATGATTCTATATCAACATCTATTGTTCAAATTCACGCTAAATTTCTTATGTAAAACCTTTATTTTGAGAATCTATGCTGACTAAATTTTTGTGCATCTTAAGTATAATTTTGTGCTATTACAGTGCGACGCAAAAGTTTAGACAATGACGTTATTCATCTTTAAAATTTAGAATTATGACGTCAGAATTACAAAAACCTGTATATATATTTAAAATATGTTTTAAAATGCTATAATCAAAAGACAATCGTTTGATTTGCTATAATTTTAATTTTTTTGATAAAAATAAAAATTTGCTTGTCGCAAAAGTTTAGACACGATTATGAGTTTCTGTGAATATTTGCTGGCATATGCAAATTTATAATCGATGATGTCACAGATTTTGAGTACTAAAGTTCTGCAAACGATAACGCTTCGTAGTCGACATGCCGCGAGCTAAAAAAATTCAAGGGAATGGGGTTTCAATGATTTGATTTGGCAGTTGAAAGCTGAAGAGAAGCGAGTTTCAGAAATTTTGGCTTTTATTAATAGATCTAAGAAATCTATTCATCGAGTTTTATCGCGTGGTTGTGACTATAAAGCAAAATGTAGATCTGGGAGGCCACGTGTAAGAAATATACAAGAGGATCGCCTGATGCAAAGACTAGCGAGTACCCAACAAATGAGTGTACGTGGAGTTCAAAGGTCATCGGGACTCTCTGTATCAAAGGATACGATTCGAAGACGAATTGTGGAAAAAGGAACAACAGTTTGTAGCAAAATGTAAAAGAAAGCAGCTCTGAAGCCACATCATAAGTAACAAAGAATGTTGTGGGCTCGAAAGCATATGTCATATGGACAGAAATGGCAATCAGTCATATTTAGCGATAAAAAAAGTAGAATCTAGATGGTCCAGATGTCTAGTCATCGTATTGGCATGATTGCGGAAAGAACCTCTAGGTTTTTTCAGTCGCAGATAAGGAGGGGGGTCGGTGATGATTTGGGCAGCCATTTGCTATAATGGACAAGTATCTCTGACCTTTACCAGTGGTCGTCAAATATCACAGCATTATACAAAGACATTAGAAAAGAACTTAATGCCATTTGCTGAGCTTCTATGTGGCCCTCAGTGGCAATTTCAACAAGACAATGTTTCGATTCACACAGCAAACGATACAAAATCTTGGTTTAATCCTCATAATATAAGAGTTCTCGACTGGCCAGCATGTAACACAGATCTTAACCCTACAGAGAATCTTTGGGGCATCACGTCCCGCAAAGTAGGAAATACTTTTCTGTACAGGAACACAAGACATCTATTGAGAATTCATAGTACGACATCGGTCTCCAAACTATACAAAATTTAGTTTTTTCGATGGAATCTCGTATTTATAAAGTAATACAGAAGCACGGATGCACAATTAGGTTTTAAAAATTGTTTATTTGAATTTTATTTAATTTTTGTCTAAACTTTTGAGACATTATTATATTCTTGTTACCATTTAATTACTTGCAATATGTACAGTAATACTTTTCGTTGCTATAAATATTGTTTATATGCACAGCACATTACATTCAAGCTGTGTTAGGAAAATTGATTAAATATTTTTCGAAATCTGCATGAATTTCTCCATTATCTATACTTTTGCTTCGCACTGTATATAGAATTATATAGAAAACAGCTTTGTGATGACCATATAATACTGATTATTTCATTGTGCGCATGACATTCCTTGAAATTTATTATTAACATTCCTTGAAATTTATTAATAAAATTCTAAGATTTATTTTTCTGCGTATGTAATAATGTTTTGTGTTTAAAACGACTTCGTATAAAGCCAAAATTATACATTTTACCTAACAAATATACAGGGTGGACCAAAAAATCCCTGACACATTTTAAATTTTAACCCTTTGCCGGTCCACTTTAATTTTGACTCCTCTGGTCAGTGATGCCAGATTTATTGATCTTTGTATGTATTCTATATCCACCATTAAATTTTAAATGTAACGGTTGCCTAATCATACCGAAGGTTTTTCATTAATTATGTATATCCAATATCACTACTTAAAATTATTGGTGATAGTCGAATAAAAGAGTGCCTAAATTTGGTTTGGTAAAACAGTTTAGAGAGTTTTAGAGCGTTAGGGCCGGCAAAGAGTTAATATAGAATTAAGCAATCGACAAACGAGATTGCGGTTTGTACTACAATGCTCCTTGCGATGAAAAGTTTTATTTAATCTATTAAAAAAATTAGTTTCAAATTCTTCTTATGAACAAACCACTTTCGATATTAATTAAAAAACAAAAAAAAAAAAAAAAAAAAAAAAAAAAGAAGAAAAGAAAAAAGAAAGAAGAAAAGAAAAAAAGAAAAAAATATCTGAAATATGATATGAAATACTTCATCATTGCAAGTACTTGGAGATTAGCCAGCCTTTTTCTCAGTATTTTCAAAGTGCTTTTAATATTCTTCCAAACTTAATGAAATATTCATAAACCTGTTTAAAATATACTGAAACTAAAAGTGTCTGGTGTCAATTTATCTTCAAAGCACCGCTTAAATTTTAATCCATTAATAAGCTTATATAAATCGGTAAAAAAAAAAAAAAAAAAAACTTAAATAGCGTTAATGAAATATTCATCTGCCTCGCATGTGATTAGAAATCACCTGATTACAAAATCACATTCACGGTTACATTGCATATTTACGATATAAAGGATAGGAAAGGATTCGATGGATGGCAGGCGACCTTGGCAGTGTTGTGGCGCCATCTAGGAAGATGATGATGCAAGATAGCCTCGGAATTGAGCGTTGCGATGATTCTAGTCGACCGTTTCTAGTTTTGATGATTTATCGCAATATTGTTTTTAGGTCTTGTTGAAACCTTTGCGTATTTCGCGCTGTAATTTATTTACCTTTGAAGGAGAAAGATTACAAGAGATATAAAAACTATATTTCGATGGGTGTTTTTTTTTTTTTTTCTTTGTATAAATTTCATTAGTTTATTTTTTGTCTCTCTCTTTTTTTTTAATGGAATTTTGATAGAATGGAGATAAAGTCGTTTGCAGATGAAGAAATTCTTTTGTTAAATACTGTTTTCTTATCTTTCATTGTGAATCATTTCTATTTTAAGAAAGTACTAAAAAATAAATAAATAAATAAATAAAATAAATAAATAAATAAATAAAATACATTATTATTTTTTTTTTTTTTTAAGGTTTATATACATAATGAGGGAAAACTTTATAAGCAAACATGTTTCAGTCAGAGGAAAATTGTAGGCATGAAAGCGACCGAGACTGCCTGAGATACTTTTACGCCCAGAGTGTAATGCAAATTTTGTACACTCACTGGAAAATATGATGGGGGGCAAACAGTTTAATTACAGTTATGAAAATTATAACACTCAATTTGAAAACAGTTTTTAAATATAATTTCATAAAATATAATAACTATTTAAAAAATAAATGTTATTTTACAACACAAGAAACCGTATTTATTACTGCAGTAACATAAAAAGCCTTTTCAGTAATAGCTATATTGGAGGATTATTGGATACCTATCATAAACAAAATAGATAATAAATATTTATTTGCAGGACGGAGGACTTTAGTCTCAATCTACGGATAAAACGGTCGCCAGTTTTACGATGGTTGGACATTTTCGAAATCGAAAATTTATCGAAAATATAATTGAACTAGCTGACCCGTCCGGCTTCGCACTGATGAACAAATTTTAGTTAAAGATGGATTGATATGTAAAAAATCAAGAAATATATCAGTTTATATGTTATAGTCAGGCAATATTATTAACTGGAAAGTCAAAATATAATTTTACAATTATTTTTTTTAATTAGTCGTTTAAATGTTGGCAATTTTTACTTAATGCTATTTATTTATTTATTTATTTATTTCATAAAAAGAAACATTTCTTTACTCATAAATAAAAAATATTGAAAAATAAACCTATGACATGAAAATGTTTTTGATAAATTTGACGTCATAATAGCTTTAATTATTATTTATTTTTTCATTTCGCAAATATATTTAATTTTTTCCATAATTGATTATTATTTTAATAATGTATATTAAAGGAGAAATCAATAATATGAAACAATATTCGTACAATATATACTATTACAGAATCTGGTGTGAAACAACCACACGACTTCCATTACCCACTATTACACGTAATATATACAATTTTTTGGAGATATTACTTGCATTTTTTGAGTAAGAGAAACTTGATACACGTATAAAGACACATACAACAGAGTTTGCATAGCGAGTTAAAAAATAAGGGGAAAAAAATAGTTAGTTATTTTTTTAAACACGAATTTCCGATATCTAAAACTGAACTACCTAATCAGGATGACCGTTAATATTCCTGTAATAAGCACGTAATACTTGAGAAAGGTTATCTAAATTGGATTAAAGAAAAAATTTTCAAGAATACGTTAGAGCCGTTTTTGAGATACCAACTTTTACCAAAACTTAACATACTCAATTATTGACCTAAAAACAATAATTACATACAAAAGGATATTTAATAGGAAATTAACATGGCGAGTTTGAAAAAAATCCGTACAGGCGTTTTTAAAGGAACGCACTTGCGAAGTCTGAAATTGAGCTGTTTATAGAGGACGCCTATCAATTTTCCTGAACTAAGCAACTTTTCAATCGAAAGGGCATCTAATATATTATTTATATAGCAACTTTGAAGAAAATCATTAGAGGTGTTTTTGAATATGGGCTTAGGGTCCCATTTCTGGTTTTCGATGACCCAATTCCGGTTTTTCAATTTTCACGAAAATTTGGAAAATTTATCTGTACACCAGACCTGAATCACTTGTGAAGTTTAGTAGTTCTATTTTTATTAGTTTTGGAGATATGACAGCCAGAAGATTACACACACACGTGCACATATACACACACACTGATCAATTGCCAAAACCTATACAATACTTCCACTACCTACGGTAGTAGGGTAATTGAAGTAAACACATACATCTCGTATTTACTACGATAATATACAGATTTTCGTATTACGTTTTCGATCGCCAAATACAAAAATCACCAATGACGATAGATATCAAATCTATGCTTTGTTTTCAATTAAAATATTGAAAATTTTAATTAAAAATTTATTTTACCAAAATTTATTATAGCTTCTAGCACTTAGAGAGAGACAGTGTAACTTTTGATTATTGAAAGAAAAAAAAAAAAAAAAAAGCAATCGGCTTTTTAGTTCTAGCGATCGTTCTCTACATATGCATATAAACCTTTCTTTTTTTTATATTAGTATAGCTATAGAGCATAGGTATATTAAATAGGTTTCCAGTCAACATAATGTAACTCAAATAATTAAATGCTATTTACATTTCAGTAATGGCTGTATGCGCTATGTATATTGTGCTACTTGCCATAACTGTTAGTTGCTAAAAATAGTCGCCAAATAAATTTAAACATCTCAATACGCAAGCGAAGTATGACATCACTGACCGCCCGTGGATGCAAGAAAAAGATTTTCCATGTTAATCGCTCATTGGATTTTTTTTTTTTTATTATTAAAATTCTAGAAGAATTATTTCCCGATTTTAATCCTCATATTTGGGTATAGATATGTATTAGTTATTGTATGCATGCGTTAGATTGAGTTATTTTGCTGTCAAATTGACAAAATTTTAATTTTGAATTTCAAAACTGTCACCCTTGGCGTTTTTTGTATTTGGCGATCAAAAACGTAATACGAAAATATACATGCCAGATGTATATTTTCGTAATATGTATTGTACGAAATATTGTTTCATATTATTCGTTACACTCTTAATGTAAGTTTTTAAAATAACCATGATTTTTGAAAGGAATTAAATTATATTCGCCAGATAATTTGGCGATATTTTTTTTTTTTCTGCCAAGGATGACGGATATCAAATCTATTCCGCTGCAACATATTAGTATATTATATCAGATACTTTATTTAGACATTTGAAAACAAATTTGACTTCAAATTATGATAGAATATTTATCCTTTCCCTTTTAATTAGTTTATTAGTTGGATGTTTATTGTGTAAATATCATCCTTTGAAATGAAATGTTTATGTTTTCAATCGAATATGGAAATTTGCCATTTTTTTTCTAGAGTTTTGAAATTTAAAATTCCAATTTTATCAATTTTACAACAAAAACAATTTAATCTAATGGATGCACATGATAACTAATACATATCTATATCCAAATATGGGGATTAAAATGGAGAAATAATTTTCCTCGACCTTTATTATTTTTTTACAAAAAATCCAGTTCACTTTTTATATTATTGTTCGCGTGAAAATATATTTTATTATATGTCTAAAAATAAATTAATTCGTAAATCTTTTTGGCAACAATTATAAATTAAAATAAATAGTATTATAAAATAGAATTTCTTATTTATTTTATTTTATTTATTTATTTATTTTTAAATTCCAATTTCGTTTACACACATCAGTTTAAACCACGGAGTAATAAAGACTCCGTGGTTTAAACATTGATGCTTAGATATTATATCATATCATATCAAATTAAATTATTAGAAAAATAAACACTTTTAATTCTATAATGACGTCAGATTTAACGTGTAAGTTTAACAATTAAAAAAGCTTTATATGAATTTCAATTTAATGCACGTGCAAATATATTTCTTTTCTTTTCACGTCAAGATATTTTAAAAACGAAATGAATATGTAAATGTTTCTTTTATGTTGGCAGCAGCTAATTTTTTTAATATTTCATTATTTCCATTTCTATTACGGCTTCTATGGGGATTTTAATTAAAATGCTCAGATTTTAAACTAAAATTTATTTTATCAAAATTAAATATAGCCTATAACAATATGGCATACTGTAGCTTTCGGTCAGTGGAAGAAGTTTTTAAATCGGTTCAGTAGTTTCAGAGATTACCCTCCACAAACAAACAATTTTTTGCGCTTTATATAATGATATAGATAATTTGAAAGCTATGTTATAATTTGGGAAAAAAAAAAAACTAATAGTCCTTTGTACTAAACTAAATTCTGCTTTTGCCAAAATTTCATCGAAATCTTTTTTTTTTTTTTTTTTTTTTTTTTTTTTTTTTTGAAAGAAAAAAGAAAAGAAAATTAATAATAATCAGTATCGAAAATGTTGAAAAAGCCCTTTTCTTTTTTAGACAAAAATACATCATTAATTTTAATTTTTACTTGTTGCCAAAAAAGTTTACGAGTTGATTTAAAATTTTTTTGAAATGAAAAGAAATTCACGCATAAATATTAAAATTTCATATTGTTAGTGTCAACGAGATATATAGAGTGATAAATGGTAACCCTTGAGAAGGTCCAAGATGAGTCATGTGACATGCTCTCCTTGCACCTGCGTATTCGGTGGTTTCCTTGGTTACAGCTCATTTTCAGTAAATTTCTATGGCAACGGTTTCAATGTTTTTGTTTACTTTACGTAGTTTAATATTCTTTTGTTCTAAACCATTTTGGTTTTGATTTTACTTCTTTTTTATTTCGTGTAGTTGAACTTTAACCGACAAAATGCTTAAAAATAGTTGAAAAGTTATTATTTGTTGTTAAATTTAGCTCTTTAAAAGTTTAAATTTTCTGAAATAAACACTTTTAAACTTTGTTGAGAAACGATAAAAAAAAAAAGGGTATTTTATTATTTATTAAAAAGTGAAATATGTGTAAAATTATTTTAAAAACAATTTATTTCGGTCATAGTACCGAAATATTATTATTATGTTACCTAATAATAATAATAATTTGTCGAACTGATATTTTAAATGCCAAAATAGCGATAAAGGGCCAAACACAGCAACCTATTCGAGCATGTCACGTGATTCATCTTGAACCACGGAAAGCTAATCCTTCATCCATTGAATCAGCACTCTAATTTATATATCTCGTGGTTAGTGTCATGTACTGAACGCTCAAGATAAAATGATTTACCTTTTTAACGGTAACATGATCGCATTTTAAAAATATTTTAAATTATTTATAAGCCTATATACTTACCATATAGGTGATTGTTACACATAAGTTATCTATGTATCATAATTTCCAAGTTTTTTGTTTTTTATGTGGATCCATTGACAAATTTTTAATGGAATTATTTATTTATTTATTTAATAATCAAGATTATCAGATTTTATTGATTTTAAAAAAACCTATCTGTTCTCAACAACTTTCATAAACTATTTCTATTTTTATCTATCCATAATTCATGTTCTGCGCCACAGATGAATGAGCTTCTTATAACGCATGGGAGATAATCCTACACACTTTATCTCAATAAAATGGAATGAGTGAATTACAACGCACGATGCTATGAACAATCTCAATAAAATAAAAATTCTGGTAGTTAAAAATGGTCATTTTTCATTTATATGTATATCATTAAAAAATCATATTATCTAGTGTAAATTATTGTGCCCCTACAATTTTCGTGCGCTGGGCATATGCTCAGAATGCCCGTGCATTAACCAGGCTCTGTAAAGTAGAAAGCTTTAATGCGACAACCAGTCGTGCTTACTGTTATATATTCGCTAAATTAATTATATTTTAGCTAGAATATTATATATTAATTAGAGGCAAATTTAAGATGACCATCTTTAATGAGCCAAAACAATACAACACTCTCTAACGTGGGCCAGTTTCAGTTACTTTTTGTCGAAATGGTACGATACGCGAGGATAAAAAAATATTTATACATGGACAATATTTAAGCACGCGGACTTAGCTCAATGGACTAATAAGAAAAAATGAAGACATATTTTTGATGAGATTATTTTACAAAAAAAAGGTGTTTTTAACAGTTGTTTCTTCAGAATCTTTGCAAGCGTCATTTTAAGCCTAGCAATATTTTAATGATATATACAGAATAGGAACTTTTGTGTCATAAATTGACTAAAAAACACAGTCATAAAAAATATAATCGAAATAGGAATTAGTTTATTTTATTTTATTTATTTATTAATTATATATATATATACAGTAAAACCTCTCTAAGTTGGACACCTACGGTTCCAAGACAAAGTGTCCAACTTATAGGGGTTAGACATAATGCTAATGGATACATTCCGTTCCGAGAAAAAGCGTCCAACTTAGAGGGGTGTCCAACTTGAGAGGTTTCACTGTATATCAAAATTAATAAAAAGTCATTGTCAAGATGGCGACAAAAATTTAAAAGGAGTCGTGGGAGTCCTATGTTAAAACTGTACTGCCTGTGGAAGTATGAAAATTGGATCGTGAACCATGAATTTTATTTGGAGACCTTTCTTTGAATGATTTTGGTTTCACTATTGTACAATATTAATTTGGTTTTAATAATAATTTGGCTTCTGGTAAATTAAAATTTTAATTAGGTGGCGAAATTGGTATAACATTTATGAGTTTCAAATTTTAAAGGTAAATAAGAAAAGAAATAAAGTGCTAATATTTCGCACGAGTTTGCTAGTTAAAATTATTAGAACATAAACTTTACAAAAAGGTGCGAGAGTTGAGTTGTATTTTCAATACTTATAATTTTGAACGCATTCAGCTAACATACCACTTACATTTTTCTCAAATCACTATTCTGTACTTTAAACAATACTCTTGAGTTTATAAATAAATATACAGAATGAATTAATTTTTTATTCAAAACCTTTTTTTTTATTTAAAAAACATTCATTTATCTAACTACTAAAATATCTGTTTCAACAATTATCTCTGTGTTCAAGAGTTCACGAACGAAAAAAGTAAAAAATGTGTGTCATATAAAAATCGTCAAAATGAAAATATATCATCTTAAATAAATAATATATTCAATAAGTACAATTAGTTAAAAAAAAAAAAGTATGAAATCGAATTTATGAAAGAAATGTCACAAGTATTTATAAGAATAGTTGCAATTAAATCCTATATTACGTTAAGAATGCACCATCAATCTTGAGAAATATATAAAGAACAGAACAATGTAAATACTCTTTTTTAAAAATTTTCTTAAGAACCTAATACCTTTTTCGACTTATATGCACCAATGACATACCTGCCAACATTCTAATGGGCTCTTCCCAGCGTCGTCTGCTCAGTCACGTGATAGAGGAAAACGAATAGTCGAATTTTGAGAATCGAATTCAATTAAATATTGTTCTGAAGAACAAAAATTTTAATATTTAATATAAAATAAAATAAAATAATATTGTGAATTTATAAACAGTAGAATAGTTGTATTTGTAAATTTAATAATTTTTAAAAAACATTTTATGTGTTTATTTATTTTTACCTATAAGAATCGATTTTTGTATATCGTAGTGTAACTGTAACATTAACTGATCTAGCAATAAATAATAGCTTCTTGTGGAATGTTTATATGGATTATAAATTGAAATCTTAAATTGTTTTCATTTAATTTAATTGCATAAAGGTGTTACAACAAGTTAGTTAACTTAGTTACTGGTCTAAATGGATTTACGCAGTACGATATTGCACTGTCACTGATTTAAGCACCAAAAATCAGAGTATTTAAGATGTTCTTCATGAACATCAATAACAGGTATAAACTAAATGATGATTGTAAATGTATACAGCAAACAAAAGATGATGAATAATGATATAAAATGGATTAAAAATGATGATGTGTAAAAAATAACACAGATTAAATACGATTGATCAAAAATAAGAATAGAAAATGTTATTTTAGCAATCGCTCTAGATAAACAAGACTTTGTCTGCTATTTGTTTTTCCTCTATCATGTGACCTCTGACGTCAGGTGGGAAGAGTCCATTGATATTCCGTAAAATTGTCTTTATCCCCCTTTTTTTCCACACTAGTCTTTTAAAAATGCGATTGTCGAAGTATAAAAATTTAAATGGTAATTTCATATTTCAAAGAAATTAACTCCACATTATTCAAATAATTTACACTTTTTAGTTCAGATTCTTAATCTGAATGTTTTGTTTCATTTAATGTAAAAATTATAAGGATAAAGGAAATTTGAAATTGATATATCCTGCACGCAGTAAGAAAGCCTCTTGTAAATAATCTGCAATAAAATAATATTTAAAACTAGCAAAACTCGTGCGAAATATTCGCATTTTATTTCATTTCTTATTTACCTTTAAAATTTGAAACTTATATATCGCCCTTGAATGAGGTATAAAATGGATGTGACTTTTCAGAGTTTTCCTATCTCGGTCTGTTCTACTTCCTCATTCAAGGGCGATATTGAAGTACCGACGAGTAGCCCCGTCGGCCGAAGATAGTTTGTGTTCCATATGAAGGGTTGTATTTTTATTCCATTTTATACTTTCTTGTTTACCTTCAGTAATTCTCTTTTGTATTGTATTTTTTTAAATGAATTGATGTAATTTTATAACTTTTACAATTTGATAATTTTATAAAATATTTTTAGTAGTTTTATACATTATATGTATGTTTGATTTCTCTTCAGTTATTGATGGTTTTCTGTTTGGTGAGAAGTTGGGGGCTAAGGATAGTTATTAGCTTATAGCTACTGTCCTTTCAGAAACTTCTCGTTCACCCCTACACTGAGGGGCCTCCCTGATGAAGATCTCAGTGTTTTTTGGGGTATAATTTCATTCATTTGTTTATATATTTCTACATTTAATTTCATTCTTTCGTTTATATATTTCTGCATTTATATATTACTACATCTAAGTTTTGCATTTCCTTTCGCTGCAATCTTGCGCATTGGTTTGTAATTCTCCTAATGGTTTTTCTATTCTGTAAAACTTATATAATTATAAATTTTCCTGTCAATTGTTTGCTATATATATATATATATATATATATATATATATATTAATAAATAAATAAAGTAACATAAAATAATTCCTATTTTGATTATATTTTTTATGATTGTGTTTTTTAGTCAATTTATAACACAAAAGTTCATATTCTGTATATATCTTTAAAATATTGCTAGGTTTAAAATGACTCTTGCAAAGATTCTGAAGAAAGAATTGTTAAAAATACATTTTTTTTTCAGTAAAATAATCTCATCAGATAAATGTCGTCATTTTTTCTTATTAGTCCATTGAGCTAAGTCCGTGTGCTTAAATATTGTCCATTTATAAATATTCTTTTTTCTATCCTCGTGTATCGTATCGTTTCGACAAAAAATAATTGAAACTGGTTCACGTTAGAGAAATATTAAATAGATTTTTTTTTTATTTTAAAATAAACCAAAATAATATTTTTAATCAATACAATATTGTCATACTAGTTAACACACACAAGGAAAATAATCTGGTGTGTCACTCACACGACTTTCTCTTACCCTGAAATTTAATACTATAAATACAGGTTGCAGATTAAAAGGTAAGATAACGAGTACTGTTATGTAAACCTGTATTAAACAATTCATATTAGGCTTCTGAAGAGTTTTATATGATAATTAGTTCTGTGTGAGGGGGGCTACCGCCCCCCTCAACCCCCCGTTTCATTAATGCACCTACATTTATATAGAATTTAATTCAGTTATTAAAAAATAATTCTGTTTTTAAAAAAATAATTTATTAAAATTATTATTTAAAAAAATTATCTTTTATGATAATGCAGACGATTTCCATATTAGAGAAGTAGTATAACACTAAATATCCAAAAAAAAAGGTCCATTTTATTCTCAATATTAAGAAGAAAAAAAAAATCTAAATTTTTTTTCGTTAAAAGTAAAAAAAATCGATAACTTTGTTTTAAATTATCGCAGATCGATGGTTCAACCATTCGTTTTAAAGGTTTTGGCGAGCCCTTTTGAAAGATACCCATCATGAAAATTTACTCCCCTCGAAGGGGGACTCCCCCCCCCCCCCCAGGGGTGGAGGCGAGGCTCCTACATACACAATTTTTTTTCCCAATTAACTATCTCTATTACAAAAAATATATATTCGTTTAATTTGGTTTAGTGCAGTCTATAGACGTTAAACTCTACTTAGCTACAATTTCCCCCATAGACGTAATGTATTAGAATTCTCTTGATTGTCCCTGTACACGAACCATTTGCTTGATCTTAACGAAAAGCTTACTGTAGCATCCCTATATGATACACATTTAGAATACCAAATTTGAACTTTCTGCCATAATTTGTTTTTGAGATATGCTGATAACAGACAGACACACACACAGACATACACACACACAGACATACACACAGACCATTTGCTAAAAACATGATTTTCGTATACAGGGTACCTCAAAACGTGTAAATATAACAAAATCTCGCGTTCGAAAATTTGACCCAAAAACAATACTTTCTCTACCTTGTGGGAAAGAGAAAGTAAAAAATGTACATACATTCTTTATTTTATTTTTATTTTTTTAATTCTGAAAGTTGATCAAAAATTTCTTCATTCCCTATTTTTAAAAGTAGACTGCCCCCTTTGTCTGTTTGACAATGCGGTACATAAAGAGTGAAAAGATTTTCTTTAAAAGAATCCGCGATTGTCAATGAACTGTGCAGAGAAAGTGCTCAAGAGACGTTGAACACTGAGCTGCAGTGAAACTTGTTTTACAGCCTGTTTAAATTAAAGAATCCTGCCACGGGTCGTCAACCCGCACCCAACGCAACCAGAGGGTTCAAGTTAGATACACCATAATTTTTTTTTGTGATAAAATGGTCGACATTGCATCGGAATAACTAAAACTTTTGAAGTACACTGTAAAAAAATAACTATTACCAGCTGCAAGAAACTCTCTCTGATTGGAGAAAATAAAGAAACTCTCTCTGATTGGAGAAAATAATTATTTTCTCCAATCAGAGAGAGTTTCTTGCAGCTGGTAATAGTTATTTTTTTACAGTGTATCATTGACTAACTGTTGTATTGGTAACATTTATTAAAAAAAAAAAAAAAAAAAAAAAAAAAAAACTATTTATAGGAAATACTTGATGATTAATTCAAAGTATAAAATGTTGAGTAATTAAAAAAAAAAAAAAAGAAAAGAAAAGAAAAGAAATTAAAAACGGCGCCAATTTATACAATAAATAATCTGTCAGAGACAGAATTTATTTTAGTAAGACATGACTATTTTACCATGGTTTTATTAACTCGCTTTCTTGTTTGTTTGTTTGTCCAGTACAAATCTTGCAATCGATTTTTAACTAACTTCTCGACTAGCTAGATATTTGAAACTTTTAGAATAGCTCAGTACACGATGACAATGCATTCTTTTAATACTTTTATTCAATTAATAAATATTTTCTTTTAATTAATTAATAAAATGTGAAAATAATAACCTCATAATAGCTATAAAATTAGCCATTTAAGTTTTATTTATAATTTAATTGTTAGTAAAAAAATTTACGAGTTCATTTTTTTTTCGACAGGAAAATAAATACATTAAATTAAACATGAACAATAAAAAATTGTAAAAAATTAAATTATGCATCTCCCAAAAATTGACTTCATTATCACTTTAAAAATTTTATACACATTTATAAAGCGCTAATATAGTTCTATAGCTATAACTTCCCGACTAGCTAGACATTTGAAACTTTTAGAATAGCCCAGAACACGATAACAATGCATTCTTTCAACACTTTTATTCAATTAATAAATGTTTGAAAATTTCTTATAATAATTGCTCTCTTTATTACGGATTTGGTCATTTTCTATCAAGTTGATGGGATAATTCATCAAAACATTTTTTTTTTTAAGTATTTATTAATACATAAAATTGCCAAGTTTACATGATTCAACAAAAAATTTAAAAACATGGTATATAAAAAGTTTTTTTTCTTTAACTTATAATTATTATATATTAGAAATTTGATATTTTATCTTGATATATTTCGGTAATAATTTCATTCTTCTTTTTATATTTCAAATTTGCTTCCCTTCGCAACAGTTACTTATTAATTTAAATGAAAACTGATGTAACTGTAACTTTATTATTATTTATTTATTTACTGAAATTTATATTATTAAGGTATTATAATACTTTTTTCAGCTCCAAATAAAGTAAGCCAAATGAATTATATTCAAATTCATTTATATATTTATAAGAACGTTTACTACATAATTTTGAATCTGAAAAGCTTCTACAAAATGCTTCAGTTAATGAAAATGACGCCAGAAATATTATTCATGACGCATAATGACTTATTCGGACATTTTATTTTATTTTATTTATTTATTTATTTATTACTAGCAGGCTACGCCCGCTTCGCTGGTCACTATTTTTAAATGAATCACAATAATTAATGAATTCTCAAAATTGCATTAATTTTTATCATGTGATAAAAAAAGAGAAAAAAAAATCTGATCGGGAAAAATGTCGCACCGGGTCCCCACTGCCTTCGGCAGCGTATACCCGTGCGCTGCGCGCACGTATTCCTTCACCATCCTTATGCCTTCTCAAAATTCCATCTTATTACTCATAAACTTTCATTCTCAAGAAAAGGAATTAAAAAATATATCATTTAGCATCGGGTAAAAACTCACACCGGGACGTCACTGCCTTCGGCATCGCAGACCCATGCGCGCTGCGCGCGCACGTTTGAGGATATACGTGCGCTGTACACGCATATTCCTTCTCAACTCAAACTTTTATTATTAAGAAATTAAAATTAAAAAAAAAATCTTTTATCATCGGGTAAAAACTCGCACCGGGTCCCAAACCCATGCGCGCTGCGCGCCTATTCCTTCCCCACCGTTCCAGCCCCTCCTAATTAACTTGCATATACCAATTTTGAACGGTCTTACTCAATTAGCTGAGATGCAAAAGAAAACCTGATCAGGACACTTTAAATTGTAAATCAGGTGAAATCTCGAATTCCACTTTCGATAATGTAAAAGAACTTTAAAATATCTTTCGAATGATGTATTAGAAATAATTTAATCATAATTAGAATATGAAATATTGAAATTTAAAAATATTACAGCGCCATCTGGCGGTAGAAATTTCTGTAATCTATTGTTCCATTCCAGATCAATAAAGCTTTCAAATGATGTATTACTCATGAAATTATTTTAATTAGTAGATGAGATACAAAAGAAAACCTAATCAGGACACCTCAAAACGTGTGAATCGGGTGAAATCTCGAATTCCATTTTCGATAATGTAAAAGTACTTTAAAATGTGTATCAACTAAAATAAGCTTTCAAATGATGTATTACTTATGAACTTTTTTTAATTAATAACTGAGATACAAAAAAAAAAAAAAAAACTGATTCAGGACACCTCAAAACGTGTAAATCTGGTGAAAACTTTCGATAATTTAAAAGAACATGTATTACAAATAATTTAATCATAATTAGAAATTGAAATTTTAAAATATTACAGCGCCATCTGGCGGTACAAATTTCTGTATTGCACTGTTCGATTCCAAATCAAAAAAGCTTTATAATGATGTATTACTTATGGAATTATTTTAATTAGTAGCTGAGATACAAAAGAAAACTAATTCAGGAGACCTCAAAACGTGTAAATCTGGTGAAAACTTTCGATAATTTAATAGAACTTTAAAATATCTTTCGAATGATGTATTAAAAATAATTTAATTGGAATTTGAAATATCGAAATTTTAAAATATCTGGCGGTAGAAATTTCTGTAATCTACTGTTCAATTCCAATATCAACAAAGCTTTCAAATAATGTGTTACTTATGAAATTATTTTAATTAGTAGCTGAGATACAAAAGAAAACCTAATTTCCGTTAGAGACAGCCGTTAAAATCGTCTGCTGAATGCTGATAGAATGCCTCTTTTTAAGCAATAAGGATTTTTGGTCATTTTTGCGATCGATATGGGTCAACATTTTAATTAATATCTCCGAAACTAATTAAGATTTTTAAATTCTGTTTCGAGGAAAACATCGGAAAGGCTCCAGAGCATCTGTATGTCAATTCTTGTACTTCTGCGTTCAATAGGGGCTGAACGTATAAAAGAATAGACAGACAGACAGATAGACAGACAGACAGACAGACAAACCTTTCCATTTATTATTATAGATTTATTTATGTATTTATTTATTTATTTTCTCAGAAATAGGAGGCTTATGTTTAACCGAATTATTTTACTACTTGTCAATCCAATAGTTAATAGATGATTTTCAAATAGGACAGGTGCTCCAGTGATTGGCATGCTCCAGTAATTGACATCTATCCCGAAATAATTAATAAATATGAAAAATCATAAAATCATATATTTTACATATAAGAATTTTAACATTTTATGTCAAACACTGGAGCATAGGTTGCTAATAATTGGTAAAATGAATAACTAGCAGTGTCAAACACTGGAGCATAGGGGGCCAATTACTGATAAAATGAAAAACTGGAAGTGTCAAACTGGAACACTGAATGGGTGTCAAATAAAAATTCATAAAAAAAAAAAAAAAAAAAAAGATTGTTATCAAATGTATATATTTTAATATATATGTGGTTCTGAATATCTTTCATACCATATGTACTAACTTAAAATTTCTAAAAATATTTTCTGATGACTAGAACATTAAAAACATCAGAGATTGCTCTAAAAGTATCAATCACTGGTGCACTTATCCTATGTAAAATTTTTTACAATTTAGATATCCTGAGAGATTCAAAGCGAAACAAAGCAAATGATGACAATGCGAAATGTCTGATTGAAAGCAACAGTCCTGTTGTGCTTAAAAAAAAAAAAAAAAAAAAAAAACACCAAACGTTTCCAGGTATTTACTTATATAAAATTTTATCTCAAAGATTAATCAATTTAGTTTCAGAATTGTAATGATAATTCCGATGTAAAATTGACATTTATATTTGTGCCCTGTAATTTTATATACATATATACAGAGTTCGAACTTTCCGCTCTTCTTTCAGGACACTTTCAGAAATGTGAAACTATTTTTTGGTACCACTTTTTTTATATGATAATCCCTGTCCTTTTTAATCACGATACATTACTATAAAAATACAGCAGATATTTCTGTATGAAAATAGAGGTTGTAAAAAAGGCGGAAATTTCTCAACATAGAAGTGTCCAGAAAAAATGGTGGAGACTTAAGCTCTGAATCGGTTGTGAACATTTTCTGAGAGGAATTGATGCAATATATATTTTTTCATTACCATCTATAAAATACATTATACAGTTTATACCTGTAGCATTATGTTATATTCAACCAAAACAAAAATGAAAAAACTCTATCTATATAATATTTTTCTAACTTAAACCAATTACAATTAAATTTTGTCGAAACAATGCGATAGGGACGTAACCGTAAGGTGCTATGTGATTGGTCAATTCGGGTTAGCAGCCGATTTTATGCTTTGATCATGCAAGTTCCATTTGCAACTGTGATCTTTGATAATGACGAATCTTTTGTCTCACATAGAATTAAAACGCTATTTCTGGCAAGACAAGTGTTTAAAAGAAAGAAGACACATTACAGTGTTCAACAATAAGTATCATAAAGATCTCTTTTTAGTGTTTTTTACAAAAAGCTAATATGCATTACGGTAATTTGGACTTTACAAGACAGAAAATTGCTAATAAATAAGGTTTCACAAGTAAACAAACTAACAACAACAAAAAAAAAAAAGATATTGTGGAGAAAAAATTTATTTTTTTTTACAATTTTTTTTCTGGTCAGTAGAACATGAAAAAAAATGTCTCAGACAATTTCGGGGGGGGGGGGGGGCTCGAGCCCCCAGAGCCAACACCCACTTGACAATAAAGAATCGACAATAAACACTTGTCGAGCCGGTGTTGCCAGAGCTCCCCCCTCTGGATACTACGATTATGTCCCACGTAACACCGTGGGGGAAAATTATCATCAATCACTATCTTCATCTCCCCTTGGTACGGAGTAGGGTTACCTTTTTTGCATTTGAGTAATTTTGTTAAAGATGGTCCCTCAAAGAGGAGAGCCATGGGATTTTCTAGAACAGGGAAAGAAGATTGATAAAGAAGCTGATAATTTGCTGTTTTTTATTGAATACAGTGAATGAATTGGTAAATAATTGCACGGAAAAAAAATCTTTTAAAATTACTTAAACTACGGAATTAAATATTACATATATCTCACTTTATTTGAGCAGTATTACGCAGAACAACTGTCTAGTAAAAGAAAAAAAAATAATTTTACAATTTAGGTAAAAAAAAAAAATAATAATAATAATAATAATAATAAATCCCCCCGCCCCACACACACACACAAATATATATAATTTTTAATGACAATAATGAAAAGAATGAGAACGGAAACCAAACAGTTGAAAATAATTCACCACAGAAACCCACAGAAGCCGATTAGATAAGTAGTTAACTTAAATAAGTTAGTTTGGTGTTTTAAATTTATTTGAACAGTTATATATTAACTTAAATGTATTAAAAAGTTAATAAAATTATTTTTCTAATTTTAATATTTTTTTGGTTACAAAAAACGTAAACTTATAAAAGAAGGAATTTTAAAGGGAATTTAATATAAATATATTTTATTTATATAAAACCAATGTTTGTGCGTGTCGGTGTGTCTGTGGACAACGAAGCGTAAGGTTGGTACTCGTACAGTCAAGAGATTCAACAAGAATTCGCTTGAGGTGTCTTAGTGCATCTCGAAGCCCCATTTTTGAAATGTTCATTATTATTATTATTTTTATTTAATTAAAATAAGAAAATAATATTATAATAGTTTTAAAAGTTAGTCATTTAAATATTAGTTTACATTTAGCGCCAAAAACAATTTACCAATCTTTTCTTTTTAAACATGAAATATTTTTTTATATGAATAATGAAAGAAAACATAAAAAAAAATTATTTCTGAGAATAGTATACTTAGCACGAAAGCTAATTGAGCATCAAGAGCTCATAGTAATCTTCGGTAATTAACCCGTTAACGCCCAAATTAATTTTGTAAAATATTATTAGCTGATTATTTCACTTCTAAATTAATATACACAACTGACAGAAAAATATATTAACTTAAACAATTCTTCTGATAGTTTTAAATTTCAAGGCTATCCTCATTTATTGACGTTTAGTGTTCTAGCGAGAAAACTTCGAGATAGAAAAACTTTGAGATAACAGATTAATATCCTGTTATATGTTGACGAAGATTTCAAAAGTAAAGTATTATAATATATATTATTATTCAACTTGATTTAAGTTAGTATACCTGCGCAAAAAGCAAATGTATGTGCGACGAATGAAAAATCTTAAAATGACTATCCACATTATGAAATAATAATTAATAGTAGGCACATAAAACTTTCAGGGATCATTTTGAGTGACGCTATAAACTGTCACTAAAAAGCAGAAATCATTCCAAGAAACCACAAAAAATATAC